>APFE031090754.1:0-36959 GCA_000404065.3 Pinus taeda | reverse complement strand
TTGGAGTGAGTATTGGAAGGAGACCTACTAGAGGCTTGAGGCGGGACAGATCCAGGGCTGAGCTTTGAGCCTACAGAAGTGGTTCAGGTGATATTGCTCTTGTTTGTACTATTCTATTTGTCTAATAAAGAAACACGTCTTGTTCCCGATATGCTTCTTTCTTTATGTTAATGATGTTCATGTTTGAATTTCATGTATGAATGGATGTCTAAAAGTTTATAACTAACTCCTTTCTTGTATAACATAAAGATGATTTTCACATAAATCTTTGTCCAGATACTGCTGCATTCTTTGGAATTGTTGTTTTTTGCAGGGCAAAGGAGCGGAAGGGACGTGAAGAAGGGTTTGGACCCTTGAGGAACTACCCAAACGTAGGACCTGAGGTACGTCCTTCTCACCTTAGAAATAGCTTTTTCTAGCATAATGGCTGTGTGTGTGCATGTTTCTTGATTTAGACAACTTTCAGTCTGCTAGGGTTCGACCCAAGAGCCTTAGGGGATAAAATCCCGCAACACTAGTCGATGATTTTGTTCCCAATAACCTTTAAGATACAACCAAAGAGAGATTTGTGAGGTTGGAAGCATAAGTTGGCAGCATCAATCACAATATGGACTTCCTCATGGTGGCTTTAGCAAGCAAGATTGGATCGTTAGGAGAGTTTGAAGGTTCTAACTCAGAGATCAGATCAAAGGGCAAACCGAGAGATAAAATAGAGCCATGAAAGGAGTCGAGGAAAGAACCCAAGAAAAAACTACTAAGTTCTAGTGTCATTAACCCTTCACAATCCCTATCCAATATGGAAGTGAAACTGGACATAAAGCCATACAAAGGTGAGATTAATGGATTAAAACTAGAACACTGGTTGCAACAACTAGAAGGTTATTTTAGTATTCACCACATAGATGAAGAACAAAAGATATCATTTTTCAAATTAAATTTAGAGGGCCATGCTTTAACCTGGTGGGAAAGGCATACAAAAACACTTAGATTGAAGGGTTTTCTTCCAGTAACTAGGTGGGAGGACTTGAAAACTCTAAGTTAGTCCCAATTATACCCTATCAAGTATGAATATGACTAATGGATCTAATGGAGCTAATTTAGGTAGAGGAAATGGTAGATTGTACAAGAGTACACCACTGAGTTTAGAAAGATGGCCATGATGATAGGTATCTCTCCCAAGAACCCACTTGTACTCCTCAAGTATTAGGGGTCTACATGGTCATATATGAAAGTAAGTGATGTTTTTCAAGGAAATCATAGTGGACAAGGCATGTGTACATTCACAAATATATAGAAAACATAGGTTACAAGAAAAAGTAGGCAAGTGGCTCTAAGAAGAAAGAGCAATTGGACTATTCTAAGGATGGGAAGAAGAAGTGGAAAGAGGGCAAGGATGAGAATATGATAGCCACTGCACATTAGTGCAAGGATCCCAACAACCATGATAACCATTACAATATTAGTGGTCACATTGAGGAAAAGTATTAGAAACTACATCTAGAGTTGAACCCAACAAACTATAAGAAGGAAGAAATAAAAAGAATCTTCTAGACAAATATTCGAGGAATTAGGTAAAAAAAACTCTGATGTGGATGAGAATATTTTTTTCACATCTATTTTTTTTAATATGATTAGAATTTATAACCATGGAGAGAAGGAGATAACTAAACTCATTCATATCAAGAAGACTAAGATAAACACTATTTGACTTTGGTTTATAGGTTGATGTCACAACTATGGATCTAGTCAACAAGCTTGGATTGGAGGTTCATGATCATCCTAGCTCATATCCATTGGGATGTGTAAACAAGGATGTAAAAATAAAGGTAATGAAATGGTGTAAGATCAAATTTGTTGTAAGCATTGATTTTTTTGATGAAGTGGAATTGGAAATAATACCCTAAGACATATGATAAGTAGTGTTTGGAAGCCCCCACATGTATATGAGGGATACAATATTCATGCAGAGAGACAACCAACAACACTTGATCAAGAATTTTAAGTCCTACATCATCAATGCATGTAGAGGAAATTCGGGTATCTCACTAGTAAGTGCCAACCTAGACAATAAGTTAATTAGTTCGAGTAAGAAATGTATTTTAATTTTCATAAGAGAAAATCAATTTGTTGATGAATCAGTAAGAGTAAAGGCATCCTTATAGGGGTGTACTAAAGAGTAGGAACATTGATTGGAGGAGCTACTATAGGAATATAGGGTGATGTTCTATAAGTCTAAAGTGATAACACCTAAGAAGGGAGTGGAGCATGATTTTTATTTATTTCTAGACTTCTCATTTCGAATTATTGGGAAGCATATGCAGTTATTCCAAAAGCAAATGAAGTGAAGAAGAAGTTTCAATAGTTGTTGGACCA
Source organism: Pinus taeda (assembly GCA_000404065.3). Lineage (NCBI taxonomy): Eukaryota > Viridiplantae > Streptophyta > Pinopsida > Pinales > Pinaceae > Pinus > Pinus taeda. The sequence goes on along the minus strand of APFE031090754.1, from coordinate 34,586 downwards.
AGGTGTGATTCAACCAAGTACCTCACCTTGTGGGTCACCTATCATAACTGTACCAATGAAGGAGGGAACTTCTCAAATGTGTATAAACTTTAGAGCATTGAACAAGATTACGCCTCAAGAATTGGTACCCTCTAGGACATCCCTTGTGGGATAGCTCCCCTTGTAAACATTGTGGATAATTCCTTGTAATTATTTAACCAAAAAATAAAAGAAAAGGTTGAGAGAAAGGGACACAGATTCTAGAGTTTGAGGAAGGATATTTCTTGAGGATTTTGTCATCTTAAATATCAATCATCGATTGACTAAGTGGTTTTAATGGGTTGGATTATTCCATTAATATGGATCTAGAAAAGAGGACAAGGACCATGCTTCCTTGGAATAAAACAAAAACCAAGAAAGGACAATTTTTATTGAAAAATGGTAGCTTTGTGAAGAGGATCAATATGGCCCAACCACACAAGAGGAGTGGCCAATTGGTTGCAAATAATAGGTAAGAAAAAAAATGAGACTGTGGGGAAGATGTGACAACACCCCACTGGCTATGAAGGCTATGCGAAGGAGCCAGGGGTCCTTTTGTTGTCAACATTATGCGTGATTTTCATTATGCACATGCAGAGAAGGAAGGACAAAAGAATCAATGGAAAGAGTGGTTGGTTGTCCACAAATTGGCTCGCGTAGACCACGAGAGGAAGTAGACAATTGGTTGGTTGGAACTAAAAAGAAGTGGGAGGAAAAGAGGCTCATAGAAACATTCATTCATTCACGCAGGGAAAGTGTCAATAAGGGGGAAGAGAAAAAATATTTCCTCGCGAAGAGGAAGGGAACATGAAAAAGAAATTCGACAAAGAGGGAGAACTCAAACTGAAAATAGACTAGTTGAAGAAACCAAGAGGGTTTGTTGGTGGAGGAGAGATTAGTGGCTTGTCAAGGACTGATGAATCCACCAATAGGGGTTTTCCTTGAATTGAAGAACCCATTCGAAATTTTGTGGATTGTTGAAGCTACTGGTCAGTAGACAGAGATACTCAGGTACTTTGAGTGGTTCAGGAAACACTAGGTGTGGCTCTATTTGGAGTGTGATGGTGCTTGTACTCTCTGAAGAAACACATAACAAGGGTAATCTCTACACTTCCATGGTATTTTATGCAACTGATTAACCTTCCCATGCTGAACTCTCCTCCTCCTTTGGTTACTTCAGGGATAAAGAAACCATCGAGTGTGGCTTGCCTTAGGAAACCACTGGGAATATTTTGGTTTGAATAACCTACTAATTTATTAGTACCTTACTAGCCGAAGAACCTTCCCATAATTCATATTGAACTCTCCACCTCTTGAAATTGAGCAGTGGCTTTCCTAAAGGCTGATGAAACCACGAAGAGTGGATTGCCTTAGGACTAAAGAAACCATTAGGAAGCTTGTGGACTGAAGAGCCTACTAACTTATTATTATTTTTTCCAACTAAATAACCTTCCCATATTTACATAGGAACTCTCCTCTTATCACTAAGAGTAGATTGTATTTTGGATTGAAGAAACCTCTGGGAAGCTTGTGGATTGAAGAACCTATTAACTTAATAATAGTTTTTCCAGTTGTTGAACCTTCCCATGTTATGAAGAAACTATCCTCCTACTAGAGATGTTATTTATATGTGTTTATGAAAGACCATTGCAATGGATATGACTGAGATAAGGCCTTGTGACATGAAAATGGGAAAAGTATTGAGAATATTTGGGGGAAGTGCATCCCTATGCATTTACTTACCTAATTGGATACTGGGTAAAGGTGGGTTACCTTTGGAGGCACTATTTCAACTAGAAGAATTTATTTTACATTGTTAAGCACTCCTCCTCAATCTTTGGAATCTAGCTCACAGGTGACAAATGGAAAAAATATTTGGCTACAACTTATCTAAAGATGGGTGGAGAGTTGAAGTCCCAATCTTAGTTTCCAGACCTTTTTCATAAGATAAGTGTTACTTAAACTCCTGAACAATTTTAATGTCATGCATATGTTAAATGTGTTGTATTATTGTCCAAGTTATTGATTAATAATGTTGATTCATTATGAATGAATGATGTTAAATGATGTGTAATTGTTATTCCTAAAAGGGTTGATATATTCATGAATTACATATGCATCCTTGAATTGAATAATGCATGTTGGTTACTGCACTGCTAGATTTCCCATAACACCCAAATAGACATGATTCTTTGTATAAATATGTATTGATGGTTCCCTTAAATATTCCTAAAGGATGGGACTATGTATGTATTCATCTTGAGTTTGAATAATGGTTTAATTGGCCCGAGCAAGGGAGATGGGAAAATCTTTGTTATATTAAATTGACTATCTGATTTAAATCGATTAGTTATCAAGCCTTAGTTTAAAATTTGTAAATCTCAGGAGAGATAGATCTCTTTTGTATAATTGTAAATATACATGTAATGCTAGGCTGGGTTGGTTGAAAGACGGGAAGTTGGTCATTGAGCGAAGTCGACTAGGATAAGTAAGCAAGATGGTCATCGAGCGAAGTCGACCAAGATGAGTCGACTATGTCAAGTCGATTTGACTAATATTATCTGGTCAAGGTAAGTTGATTGAGTCAATTCAATTCAATTGATCTTATCTTGTCAAGGTAAGTCAACTGGTTTGAGTCATTCCAATGGATTTTATCTAATCAAAGTAAGTCGACAAGTGGGGTAGTCTTTGACTAGCCCTGCCTGGTCGTTCTATGTCAAGAGATAAGTATATGGCCTTATGATTGAGTGAGCTCAGGAATGATAAATCCAATTGTATATGGACATATATATAATTATCTACTGCAGGATAAGTTGGATTGGTGTATTGTAAGCTTAGGAAGCTTAGTGTGAGTCCATAGACACAAAGATATATAATTGGTAGAAGTATTATAAACTCAGGAGGGTTAGTGATCACTATATGAAATCTACACATTTCATATTCATCTTCATAAGCACTAAGAGATTGAAACTTGGCCAAGCTCAGAAGGATTTGTGAGGGCATGTATGTGTCCAAGTGCCCATATGTGACATAAATGTATATTTAAAAAAATATTAAGGGTTGGGATAAGTTGGGAAAATATCAGTAGGGATAAACAAAAGATCTTGCATGTTAGAGAAACATACACACACACACACACACATATATAAATATAAATTGTGTGCCAAAGGCCCTGGGTAAAGGTTTGCCACATATGCAAATATTCATACTTGCAATGCAGAGGGTTGGAAAACCTTAAGAATCCAAGGGAGTGGCATTAAGCCCAATTAACCATATGAACGAGCATTGTGGTCAGGTGCGTAAGCGGAAGGTGTCTGAACTATTGATGGCTATAACACATTTTTCATTGTTAGATGACATCGAAGGCTTAACCACTAGGGTTTTAAAGGGGGGCTATGCTTAGAACTCCTAGGATTTTATCCTTGGGATGACATGGGATTAGTGGACCCGTATGTTGGAATCTATGCTAGGTTAGGACTTGGTGGGTAGTCAGGGTTTTACATTGGTCGGGTTAGTCAGCCAAGATTGGTAGGTTGGGACTATAGGTAAATCAGACTCACCAACTAGTTGGGTGGGACCCACTAGTCAAGGCTAGGTTAGTTAGGTCTGGGAGCATATCGAGGTGGTAGCTTGGTCGGGTCGTTAGCTAGTCAATCAAGCTAGGGTCAGGGCTATGGCCAATGTCATGCTATGTGCTTTCAATGAAATGGGTCAACCACTGAATGTACACAAGCATACCTATTCCATGTGGATCCGTCCATAGTGGAAGAATAGTCATGTAGGTGCCACACAGGATGCCATGTATGTCACACATGGGACCACTGTTGATGTGGCATGTTTAACAAACCTAACTTTAAATGGCCATATATTTTGATTTGTAAGTTAGATAGGGGAAAAAATTATATCGCTAGAAAGATCTCGACGAGACAAACATGATGATATCATTTGTTTCTAGTTTTAATGTAGTTGAAAAATGAGAAATTTTATGATCCCATTTTCATGATAGGACTACGGAGGTTAGGTCATCACAATAACAACCTCCTAACATCCTTAGTGAGGTCTATGGGTGGTAAGGGTGTATGTTACACCCTTTGCCTAGGATTAATAATTTGTTAGATTTGTTTCGACATGCAAAATACTTCACCAAGGTGGATCTCAAATCATGCTACCACTAGGTACATTTCAAAGAAAAAGATACCTTGAATACCACTTTCAAGACAAGGCAATGTTTGTTTGAATGACTAGTCATGCCATTTAGTTTATGTATCACATTAGTTACATTTATGGGATTGGGTGAATGATGTATTACATCCATATTTAGGTTCATTTTTTATAGTATATTTGGATGATATGCTAGTTTATAGTGCTACCTAGGAGGAACACATATCACACCTCATGCAGGTGTTAGAGACTCTAAAGAAGCACCAACTATTGGGTACCCTCCAGAAATGTGAGTTTTCTTAGAAATTTTTGGCCTATTTGGGTTATTTGATCAGCTCCTACAAAGATGAAGGCCATCATGAAATGACAAGTTCTTACAAATGACACTAAACTTAGAAGCTTTGTTGGGGCAACACAATACTGGTAGAAGTTCATAACTTCATTTTTAACAATGTCTTCACCACTCCACGCCATAACAATGAGTGATAAGAGTTCTAGTGGGGGGAGAATCAAGAAAATAATCTTGATGAGATAAAAGGAAAGATTAGTCAAGCACCAATTCTCACATTACCAAATCAACAAAGCTTTTTCAAATGGAGAAAAATGAAAATACTTATGTTGTGGGATCAATGTTGATGTAAGGGGAAGCCCTATATGCTATCATTCTCAAATATTTCATGGGGTACCCTATCTTTGACAAGGAAACACAAATAGGTTGGTAGACATGCTTTCAAGCCACCAACAAATAATATTACAAGTTTGGCAACTCTTATCCACATGGAGCCATTTACCAATGATGCATATAAAGAGGCATACACATAAAATGAGGAATTTAGGTGGGTGTTTCAGTAGTTATAGGACCATATTCATGTAGAAGATGATGATAACAAGGCTTACTATCATCTCCATAACTGGTTACTCTACAAGTTGGAAAAGCTTTGTTTCGCTAAAGGTGGAAGGTTGCAACTTATCTAAGAGGCTCACACCTCCAAGGTTCTGAGACATTTTGGTGTTGGGGAAACAATTTCCAACTTACAAAGGTATTGTAGGTTTTAACCTTTCACATAAATTACCTGCATACGAATTCTAAAACACAGAAAATAAACAATAGCGAGAGCATAACACATAAAAAAAATATACATAGAGATTTTCGTCTCGATCCCAAAACTGGGACTACCAGATTGATTTTTCATTATATTCCTTTCAATGTTGCAATACATATATATACATGCCGAAGCATCCATTACCATGGACCGAAAGCCATCGTGCCCAAAATCATGTGTGAAAGCCATGCACAAAACCATAGTTAGGTCCACCCACCTAATATAGGGTCCAATTTTTTTTCCCCGGGGTGCTGCCTTGGACCCCATAGAGGGGGGCTAGCCACCCCCCTCAAACCCCTTGTGACCCCCACGCTACGCAATCAACACAATGAGGGGGGGCTCCGCTCCTTATAACCCCCAAGTTAACTAGGAGGGCTAGTCATGGAAAGAATATAACACAACCCAACAGGTATTTGTATTGACCCAAAATGCAAGAATATGTAGCACAATATATTAGAATATGTATACTTTGTTGCACTAGTAGGATCAGTGGCAGGAATCAAGGTTTATACCATCCATTATAGGTACCCACTAGAACTTGGGAAATCATTTCCATGGATTTTGTGGGAGGCTTAAAAATAACTAGGAATGGATATCACTATTTATTTGTGGTAGTTGACAGGTTCAACAAGATGTGCACTCTCATGCCTTGGAAAAAGACCATCAAAGGACAAGGAGAAACAAACATTTTCTTTGAACATGCAAGGGTTCACATTGGGATACAAAGGAACATCATCTTAGACAAGGATATTGGATTTATTAACACATTTTGGACTACATTGTGGGAGAATATAGACATTAAATCGAAGATATCTACAACATTCCATCAATATACAAATGAGAATACAAAAGTAGCCAATAAGAGTATGGTTCATAATTTAAGGGGCTACATTCAAAAGCATATGAAGACTTGGGATGGGAGTACGATCTATATACAACATTCTTATAACATATTCGTTGACAATTTTAATGCTATGTCACCTTTTGAAACTTTTTTTGGATATTTACCACCTTCACCCTTAGATATTATAGATGGACAACAAGGAGGACTTAACACTAAATGCTCAGGCAAAGTTGGCGTAGGACACAGTTTTGTAGAAGAGGTCCAGAACCACAAGAAAGGGGTAGCGTGACCTTTGGTATATTTATATGAAAAAACAACTTATAAGCAAAGAAAAGTGATACTACAAGGAAAAGGTGGAGGAAGATTTTTCACACCTCATTCAATAAAGTTTTAGCATAACAAAATAATCCCTAAATGGGGAGTTGTGATCTGAATTAGATCATTATATTATTTTTGTTTTGTCTCTATGCTTTTAGAGTGGAGAAATTGGAGGAATCAAATTGTAGGGTCAATTTAACGGCAAGACCTAGTTTGGAAAATTGAGATTTAAAACCTTCTAGAGCCATTTTGAGGCATCGAAATACAATTTCTTGGGGTCAAAACTTTCTTGGCCTTAGCTTAGACCCCTTAATGTTGAAATGCATTAAGATACCATTCCAATAGTGTAAATATATCAATCATACTAGCTCGTATGTAAAATTTATGCCTCCCATAAGTTGACGACCATGGTACAAAAGGATGTCACATCACCCCCAATTTCTCACACACATGGGGCTAGCCAAATGTGGATTTTTAAGAAGATTATCGAAGGTCAAACCATAAATTCTATTGAGAGTTGAGGAAGCTAAAAACCTACCCGTAGATTGTTATCACACAATGCTAAATATTGGGTTGCAAGGAGGAGAAGGTGTTCCATTCTATGTCATCGTATTTGTTCCATAGTTGAGAAAAACATCTATGAGTGGAAAGTTAGCAAAAGGGGATAAAATTCTGTAGTAGACTTATTGGTCATAGGTCTCAAATAAGTCCACAAAGAGTATCTCTTTCTTTGTACTTTCATATTTTGATATTAGAGAAAAGAGGGCAAAGCGGTCTCACCTTCTAGCTGAGTTTTCTCTTTTAATGATTTCCCAAGGTAAATCATGTGTTTATTTGTGGATGGCATGTGAGTATTTTTCTATTCTATATTTTTTTTTTAGTTATTTGATACATTTAAGCATAAAATGAATAATTAAATAATGTGACATTTGAAGAAAATTAACCTTCATAGTTTATATTTTAGTATTTTATTAGATTTGATGCAACAAACTTTTCCAATGGAACATCCATCACAATTTACATATCAAGTACATGACTTTGGAGGAATGTTGGAGGTTTGGAGGCTTATGAAGCAAGAGCAATGAACACTTCTCATGGATTTCTCATGCCTTAGAACCTTTCTTGTGGTTGTCTTCACTTTGATGCTTGATATGTGTCAAATGGAGAGAGAGTGCTCCGCTTGTGAACATACTTTTATATAGTTAGGTTGCTTATAGAGTTTGACACCTATTTTACATTTTTGGCCTCCCTTAACACTCATATAAATAGATTAAGGAGAGACTTATTTCATTGAATCATTCAAATTCAAAATGTTATGCTAGAGATGTGAGGATTGCAATGCACTTGCCTCTCTCTCTATTTGTACCCTTGTGTTCTTTAATAAGTTCAAGGATTTTCTAGGGTTAGGGTTCCATCCTAAATAAGGAAAAGAATATAGGGCTTGTGATAAGCTCTAGAGGATACATAATCAATTCTTGTAGCTCTTGTAAGAGAAAAGGAGTCCATTCCAGGGTTTTAGAAACATTATTGATACTTGTTATGGTTAAGGAGGAGAGAAGGGAACATCCATGTCACTTATAGAAGATGAGTGTTAAATCCTAGGAGGACTTGTTGATGTTGATGCTATCTTGCTATAGATATTTGGTGGTGGCTAGGATTTTCATGGTTTTCCCTCACTAGGGTTTGGAAGTCTAGAGATTGTATCATCTTTGTGTTACATTTGTGCTATGTACATGTACTTTTAACCCATCTCTCTATCCATCCACACACACACACATATGGAGGGATCTATATATAAAGATATGTAGATAAATAGATATGAAATTTCCCGCTATCCAAAATTGTGTAATTGCATATTTTATTTTTCAACTTGAACTACCTTCTTGATTGAGTAATTTCTGGCACTTTCTTTTCATGTTAATTTTATTGAACATAGGGTTGAGATTGCTAAGATATTTAACATATGACTTGAAATAATATAAAATATTTTATACTATAATAAAATAATTTCAAATATGGTATATGCTTGGAAAAGTGTGCCCTAAGGATTGAAACTTGTTTGTATTTATTTGGTATCTTTTCTCATGAGCTACTTAGTATATTGCTTTTGAAGTGAAGTGAAAAAGGGTTTATTGTAAATCAATGTTCTAGGCCATCCCAAAGGCTCAAAGTTTAGAGGGATTAGATTTGAGAAACGTTGATGTGGCGTGAAATTGATGAAGTTGCATTAATTTTCATACACCAAAATTTCAACATGGTATCAAAACTATTTTTACTAAGATTTTTTTCTTGGTGAAGAGGGAGTTGCATGTTTTAGTTCGCTTGGGCTTGAATGTGGTGCTTGACATATTTATTTTTGTTTTTCTATTGAGGTGTGCTTTATATTTGTAGGATTTTAACTCTTAGTCATAGAGAATGTCCTAATGGTTGGTGCTTCCAATTCCATACCTTATAAGTGCACTATGTAAATGAATTTGTAGGAATCTAAGATCTAGGGCCATGTTGAGAAAGTGATAACTACTTGTATTAATCTAAAAGAGTTGGCCACCAATAACAAGGAGGTTGGGGAAAATCAAATCAGGCTTGGTTTTATGAAGGATCACTTCATTCCTTACATTCTAGGGAAAATTACCTATAAGGCCATGTTTGATAGTTTTTTTGGTTTATTTCACAGAACTTGTGTTTTTTGATATATGCTCTCGAGGAACAAGCGTTTAGTCATATTCAAAGGTAAGACATATATAATGCTAACCTACCTTACCAAGGTCACAAACATGAGATATCAACTATATTCCATAGGGATGAAGGTGGAAGATAAGGAGTTGGTTTCCATTGCTTCCAATGGAACTACTCTTTCTTGGAGGGAAATTGCCTAAGGTGTTTGAGCTCATTATAATTTTCTAGATTTTGTGAAGTTTTGACATAACCTTATCTAAGAAGAGATATGGTTGGAGACCTATTCAATGTACAAAAATGTAGTAGAACCTTGTATCTTTCATTGGGAAGATGAAAAGAAGAAAGAAGGGAACAAGAAGGGTGAAAAGGAAGATTCAAGTATATGAAAGAAAGACTTGAGTAGAAGAAATGTTTTAAGTGCCACCAAATGGGACATTGTGTGAGATAATGTATAAATAAGAAAAAAGTGAAGGATAAATAGGTTTCATAGGTTATTATAGTAGGAGTGGATGAGGGAACATCCTATTTTGATACGACCTTCTCCACAGTCTCTTTCTTATCTTTTAACATTTTATCAAGAGTTGGATGGTATGTGGATGGTGTGGCGTCAAGACATATTAGTTATGATAGGAAACTCTTTATAGAGGTTTAGGGGAAATAGGGAGGTATGTATGTGGATTTGGATGGTGATGTTAAATATCATGTGAAAGGAAGAGACTTCATTTCCTTTAAAATGCCATATATTACGTTCTTGAGTTGAATGGTGTTTTGTTTGTTCCTCGGTTGAAGAAAAATCTTCATTAAATTTATTATTTGGTAGACAATTAGTGTAGAGTTGCATTAGAGGGATAACAAAGCATTATCAATGATTGTAGTCTGGGAAGTCTAAGTACTTTTCCTAGAGATTTCTAAGAGGGTGGCCTTTACAAGTTATTTGGTTATCATATGGTACTCGTGCATTCTAGTAGGAATATAGATGAGCATTCTAGTCTTAAGAAGGTGTTGTAGTTGCTGCAACACCCTCCAAAATTTTGTCTTACACTCAATTTCAAAGCCTTCCTTGGTATTTTACATTGTTGTCGCAAACACTGGAGCTCATTTCATGAGCTTTCTTGTAGTTCTTTGGTCCCATTTGCATGTTGGGTTAACTAGCATCTTTTAACATGTTTGGATGTCATGCAACGTTTGCAAGCCTATTCTGATGGTTTCAAATGTCATTCTTTATGTATATGATTTGTTCTAACCATGTAAGCATCTATTGTACCCATAAACAAAGTCCTGAACACCATCACACAAGTGTCGTCACGGTCGTCCCAAAGTCTATCTTAAGTGTCACACTTGTCGTAAGGTAGCTACATAGAGAGAAATGTGTTGTTCATGTGTTCAAATATGTATTTTTTCATGTTGTCAAAGTATGCTAAGTGCATGATTACAATCAAGGTTCATCACAGTTCAACACCTATCCCACACAACCATTTTCAGGAAATATTCATGGCCAAGCAACTTAGCTTCCTTGGCCCCAACTGAAGTACGCAGCATGCAGTCTCAACCCTCTAAGATGTGACCTTACTACTAGAAACTACACGATGGTCAGTCCCTTTCTCCCAAGTCTGTTGCACTGTGCAATTCCTATGCCCAACTCCCGACCTTGACCCCTATAATTATGTAGTCATGTCCCCCAACCTACCTTGAACCACACACTTCGCATCTTCAAGCCTCAAGCTCTTCCCCTAGATACTGGAACTTTGTAATGTGCAAAACCCAGCCTTCCTCAACATCCAAAACTACACAATTGGCTTTCCCAGTTTCCATTCCCTCAACCAAACTCCACTGTCTCCAGAAACTGTGCAATCTTGTCCTTCAAGCTTCCCTGAGTTGCACATTCTGCAGTCTCAGAAATCAAGCTCTCCCCCTTGACTACTAGAACTACGCAATGCCAATCACTGATCCCCTCTCACCAGCTTGTCACTTATCTAGGGCTTAGTTTATGGATAAAAATGCATCATATTAGACTAGGGGGTTTTTAGATTGATGTTGTCTCACCACGAGTGAATTGCAGGAACAAGTACACTATCATGTCATGAAAAGGTGATGGAGAAGGAGAAGAAGGAAGGAAGAATGCCTAAAGACTCTTTTGTAGCTGGACTCACAAGTGGATAATTCAAGAGAAAGCGAAGGGACACAAATTTGCAACCACCATCCAAGACTAAAGATCGATGAAGAATCTGAATCACCAAGACATGCGAAGGTGAAGAGAAAGCATATTCAAGAAGACATCCAAAACTTAGCAACAAAATTGACTTTACATTGCCACATCATCAAGGAATCCATGTCAGCAATGTCATGTCATGAGTGGCCATATGCCACATCACTATTGTGGATCATGTATATTGTATTCAAATGTATTGTAAAGTGGAAGTCCAAATGACACACATGTAATGTAAAGATTCATGTGAGTTGGAAAGTCATAGGAAGTCAAAAGATCACGAGGGTAGTCAGAGAGTCACCCTTGGTTATACAAGTACAAGTTCTTCAAATGAGTCTCTTGTTAATGAATGAAAAAGGACTGAATTGTTCCACATTAGAGTCATAATGAAACATACTAAAGTGGAAACCTTGTTTGATCTGGGTTCACAAACAAATTTGGTTTCAGAATCCTTGGTTAAGAAGTTAGGGTTAGAGACCAAGCCTCATCCTAAACGTTACCCTCTTGGTTGGGTGTGTGATAAAGCCAAATTACATGTAACCAAGAAGTGTAGAGCTATATTTCTGACTGCATCCAAACTAGTAGATGAGGTTGATCTTGATGTTGTACCCTTGGATATCTATCGTATGTATTGGGGAGTCCATACTTGTATGACAGGAAAGAAATTTTCTTTCGCCATGAAAACAAATATCATCTCATGAAAGATGAGGTGGAATACATTGTTGAAGCTCTTCATCCCAAAATCAGTGCCAGTCTTGTAAGTGCAGGTCAGATGAAGAGATTGATCAATTCCAACAAAGGGTGCATGCTCATTGTTGTGAGAAAAAAAAATGTAGAGACATCTGAAGCTTTCCAAGGTTGTGATCCCACTCATAAAAAGGAATTATATGAAATTGTTTCTAACTATGATGGTCTTTTTCAGGAACCAAGTGGGTTGCCTCCAAAGCGTGATATCCAACATGAGATTCAATTGCAGTAGGATGCTCCTTTACCCAAAATTGGTATGTATAGGTTGTTAACCATTGAGATGGAAGAGATAAAGAAGAAGGTACATGAATTGCTAAACCAAGGGGTCATAAGGCCAAGTTCTTCTCCATGTGGTTCACCTATTGTGTTGGTGCCAAACAAGGATGGTAAATGGAGGATGTACGTGGACTACAAAGCACTCAACAAAATAACGGTGAAGAATCGGTAACCTCTCCCTCACATTGATGATTTGTTAGATCAATTGAAAAATGATATCTATTTCACAAAATTGGACTTCCACAGTGGTTATCATCAGGTTAGGATTGCAGAACAAGATGTATAAAAGACTACATTCACGAAAAAACAAGGGTTTTTTAATGGATGGTGATGTCATTCGGGATATGCAATGCTCCGACCACATTCATGAGGGTGATGAATGATATTTTCAAACCTTTTCTTGATAATTTTGTACTTGTGTATCTTGATGACATTCTTGTTTTCAGTAGGACACGGGAAGATCATGTGAGTCATGTTAAAAATGTGCTCGATGTTTTGCAAAAAGAAGAAATGTATGTCAAAATGTCTAAGTGTGAATTTTGTAAAATCTATTTGGTTTACTTGGGTCACATTGTTGGAAGTGGGAAATTAAAAATAAATACTTTTAAAATTGATGTGATTGTAAGTGGCCTAAACCCACCAATGTTACAGAGGTTCATAGCTTTTTGGTTGCAGTAAAATACTGGAGAAGGTTCATTTCCAACTTCTTTGTCATTGCATCCCCTTATATGCATTGAAAAATATGAAGCCAACCTTTCAGTGGGGAGGAAAGCAACATAAAGCCTTTGATACACTGAAAGAGATGATCAGTATCGCACCAGTTTTGGCCTTACCTGACCTCAAACAACCCTTTGACATCGAGACAAATGCATGTGGATACGCCATGGGAGCAATATTGATGCAACAAAGGAAAGTTGTATGTTACCATTCAAATACATTCTCCCAAGATGTTGTGAACTATCACATATTTGACAAGGAGCTGCATGCCTTGGTTCAAAGTGTGAAGAAGTGGAAACGTTATTTGATCAGCAAGGAGACCATCATTCGCACAGATCATCGGCCCTTGTAGTACGTCTAGTCGCAAACCAAGCTTCAACAAGCACGTCATTTCAAGTGGATGGGATTCCTCCAGCATTTCCACTTGGTAATAATATACAAGAAGGGATACAATAGCAAAGTGACAAATATGCTTTCTCGCGCTCCTGTTTCCGCATCTATAATTTTTCAAAATGCTTCTTTTTGTTTTGAAAGTTATGTTGAACAATATGTTGATGATGATTTTAAGGATATTTATGCAAAGGTGATTCATGGGTCGCAGGTGGAAAATTGATGCAGGGCTGGCTTGCAAACCTATCACCTGATGCAAGCCAAGCCTGCAATACCCAGGATCACCAATGTTCCCTCTAGTGCACTAGCGCTCAATTCACAACAGAAATACGACTGGATCCATAATTCTCATTTATCATTCCTTTTTCTAAATTGAATCTGAATTTATGAAACCTGGCAGGGTTATATCATTACAAATTCATTCCGGAAACATAAACTCTTCGGATTAATCATTTCAATTAATCTGAAACAACTGAAAAACAATCGCTCTCTCTCTTAGCGCAAACACCTATACCCTCTCCATGAAACGATGAGAAAAAAAACAATGATCTTTTCTTTTCGGTTGCAAATCAACATCGGCACAAAAGAAACAATGAAATTTACTACGCATGCAATCTTGTATTCAACCAGGAATATGAAAAAACATGCCACACATATACTCTGTCCTCAGCGCATACAATGCATATAACTCAGTATTGTATTGAGCACAATCGTAACCATTAACTTCGTGACTAATTTGTCCCCATCCAAGAACAATGACCTATCAGCATTGAGCACAATCCAAGGTACAAGAATAAGCTATTTATAAATACACACGCATAATACTCTTGAAGCCATCTAGCAATACGAAGGCAAGTCCAAAAATATTATGAGAACATCTCCCATAATAACTGTCCAAAATTTTGGTTATCATTAACTTGTTTCACTCCTCTCTAAAGTGTTGTAATTCAAAAGCTTCTCGATGAGATCAACATGAGTCATAAGCATATGCCTACAACAGTATCTCACCAACCCCAATGCATCAAGAGCGCCCCCTTCAGTATAGTCGGCCTGCAGAAGGTCGAGGTACGTATCCCATTTATTCCCAATCACCTTTCCGCATGTAAAACCACGAACTAGGATCTAACATAGCAAATGTAAAGGCGCTATCAGATAGAAAACGCTGGCATATCCAGCGAGGGAGGAAATTCACTACGACCACTTCACGCTATGAATATAGTGCTTATTTGTTTTTTTGGAGGCTCAAACGAATAATTATATTTGCAATCTGATATGGCTGTAGGCAGAGTAGTAGGGTAGCGTAGAGGGAAAATTCCCAAAGCTCCGTCCACTATCCCCCTCTCGATATGGACAGAGGAAACATACAAAGAAACAAAGTGTATCAGATTATATATACATATATGATTTAAAACAAACCAATTACTTACAAACTTGTGTTGGCCAGATAAGTAGAAATTGATGGCCCTTTACAAACTACCTGAAGGCTCCCAACCAGAAAACCTCTCACACTCCCTCTCTCTGATCCTCAATGTCTTTGAGGCTACATTATTTATAAAACTTAGCAGGATTAAAAATCCTAAAATCACTCAACTAAAACTCTAACTCTACATGCAATGCATACATATGGCAAAAGCATCTCCTCAGCTTTATTTCCATCTTTTTCTCTGTTTTAAGAACAAGAAAAGCCCTCTTATCCATAACGATCCACATTCACTGCTTTATGCCTAAAAACACTCCCTATTTTATTAAAAATAACAAAATATTTAAAATTATCACACTCCCCCTTTTTATTCCATATTTACAAATGGAGAGGGTCTTGATGCTCCTGCATCATACACCCAACCTTAAAGTTAATCATGATCCCCTGATCATGTGTTGGGATCTGTGTATGCCTGGATCCCACACCTTGTGCTGCAAGTTTCCATTTGCTGCTGCTTCTGTCTGTTGTTCTTCTCCAGGTCTCCATACTTTATGCTGCCTTGGAAAACTTTGTATCCCCACTAATGAGAGAGTACATGTAATGAGAGAGGCACATACCTCTCTTATGTAAGATCATTTTGGTGTAGGGAAAACTTTATGTCATTTGCAAAGGTTGTGTTATTGGCCTCACAGAAAAAATGTTGTGACTCGCTATGTAAAGGGATGTGTGTTGTGTTCAATTATCAAGCCCACTAATAGAAAATTGGGGCTCTACACACCACTCCTGTTCCGATTCGTCCATGGGAAAGTGTGTCAATCAATTTTGTAGGCGGTTTTCCTTTGTATAGGATAGGTCATGACTATTTGCATGTCGTTGTGGATCAATTTAGCAAAAGGTGTGTCTTAATGCCTTGTAAAAAGTAGGTCACTACAGAGCAGACTACTCATCTCTTCCAATTTTTATGGGTCCACTTTGGGTTGCCCACATCCATTGTATCTGATCAAGAATCTCACTTTCTTGGAGAGTTTTGGACGAGTTTGTGGAGAATGATGGACACCAAGTTGAAGAGGAGCATGACATTTCATCTGCAGACTAACGGACAAACAAAGGTAGTCAACCGGAGAGTGATACATTTACTCTGAGCTATTGTGGCAAGCATCCCAAGTTGTGGGATGGGAAAATTCCCTATATACAACATGCATACAACCAGGTAGTGCGTTCATCCACTTAGAGCTCATTTTTTGAGACATGATTTGTCTATTTGCCAAAGGATCCCTTAGACATGGTATTTGGGAGAGATGAATATTCCAGTGGGCAAGATGACAGGGACAAAGCATGGAATTTCATTTAGAAATTCATATGATTCACTAGGCAGTGCAGGAGAAGTTGGAGAAAAGTCAAGCTCAATACAAAGTCCGACATGACAAGCACCGAGTCAATCACCAATTCCAAGTTGGGGACAATGTGTGGCTCTACATCAACAAAGACAAAATGAAAGGGGAAGGAAAGAATTCGGGACCAATCCGATATGGCCCATTCACCATATTAGAGAATATTGGAGACAATTCTTTTCTTCTTGATTTTCCAGGATACATGGAGATGTACTTAGTGGTGAACATTGAAAACTTGGAGCTTTATGAGCCTCCGTTGATCATGGTCACCGAAGAGGTTGAATAGGTTCCTACAGTGGATGATTTTTCACCTGAATAATTGGACAAACTACTTGAGGACATCATTCTTGAAAGAAAGACCAGGACTTCATGACGGGGAGACGTGGAGTATCTTCGTATTGGTTTCAAGGGAATGCATCCAAGTAAGGCCCAATGGATTAAAAAGGATAAAGTGAGGGAGAAATTCCTCACTTGCCAATTAACCGATAAATATTT
This sequence comes from Pinus taeda, assembly GCA_000404065.3. Taxonomy (NCBI): domain Eukaryota; kingdom Viridiplantae; phylum Streptophyta; class Pinopsida; order Pinales; family Pinaceae; genus Pinus; species Pinus taeda. The sequence continues at coordinate 17,824 of APFE031090754.1, read as the reverse complement.
TAGCAGCCCAAAAGCTCATTAGTGGGGAGGAATGATCCAGGTGGCTCCTGAAATAGGAGTGGCCTTGAAAAATCTCACAAATCAAAGTCATGAGATGGAAGTGAAATGAGGATTAGATCGTAGTGCTCATCTCCCTAATTCCAACAGTGTGAACGTCACTCAAATCTGAGTTCGTATGCTCAAGATATTCACGGTCAAATTTCTGGTCAAACTAGGCCAAGTGGCAGCCATTAACGAGGCAACAATTTGGTAAATTATTGGTAGACGAAATTCAACTGCCTAAACGATGAATTTGTCACCTTGTTAATTTTTCCTGTGACCCTAATTTTGGTCCATGGATTTTTTTACCAACTTGTTTTAAAAAACAAAAAAATATATATTAATAAGGGGCGACATGCCGCCACCCTTGCCGCCCATGGCCAACAACCCAACATCTATAATATATTTATATATTATATATATATATATAATATATATTATATATATATATATATATATATATATATATATATATATATATATATATATATTATGATGGCAAGTGGTCAAACCCTGCCATCACATGACATATCCCAAAGGCCCGTTACCACATAAGTCGGAGTTGGTGAGGCTCGACCCTGCGTCGCTGGGTGTCGACCCGCCCACGCGACAACTCCACAACGGTCAACAAACCACCAACCAAAACACTACCACATAAAATAATATTGTGCCATAAAAAGGGTTCTGTTGGGTTGGACCACAAAACCTTCCACACGCTTGCGCATTAATTCTAGGTCACTAGCCAACGAGCCAATGACCTTGGTTGGAAAGCTCTACCCACATTTTTTTATTTAAATCCAAAATTCTATTCATTCGACTGATAGAGAGCAGAGGAGGGTCTGGGTGTGGAACCAGGAGCTGTCCAGGGGGGTGGAACCCTAAAGAGGGGTATATTTTGATGCTAAGAAGATTCCTTTGGGGTCCAGAAGTACCAGTGTCAAAACAGGGTAAATCTATAATCATTTTTACATGATTTCGCACCATGAATCCAATGGTGATGTCCGTTTCTACATCTAAGCTTTGCATTTTCATCTGTGACCGAGATTGGAGGTATAAGGGTCATTTATGTAAAGTTTATTGTAATTCATTTTTGCTGCCATTTAATGAAAGAAGGTCTCCCCACTTTGATCAAGGCCCGAAGATGTACACCACATTGGGTGAACTCTGTAATCAAATCGTTTGTGTGTCTTTTATCTCATGTTGTTTTATGATTTCCGTTTTTTTTTTTTACGTGTTTAAGTTACTTGGTTACATTCTCTTTTATATGCAATTTTGAATGCATCCTTGAAGTTAAAAGATCTTGATCAAGGCACTCACTAGAAGTGGGCCTATAGGTAGTTAATATTCTCCATATATATATTAGAAAGTTAGGCAATGTTTTGTCAAGAATTGTGATTGTATTTAGAGCATTGCTCTTAGAGGTTGCTCCCTTGAAGAAGCAAGTGAACATACCTCTTTATTTTCTATTATCAAAGAGATCTTTCTTAGGTTTATTTTTTTTCTCTTGGGTTCTTTGGTTGTTTTCATGCTAGATTTCATGTGAATTACACAAGTGGTATCAAATCTCTTTCATTGGTATAAAGTGGGAGAATTTTTTTATATGAAAAATAAGATTGTAGAATTTAGGTCAATTATAAAAAATTATGTGTAGAATTGGAAGAATCCAATCCAAGGACTGAATTGCTCTAAAAAAATACCTAATTTCAAAAAAGAGTCCAAAAAAGAGTCTAGGAAGTGATTTTTTTAGAGCATTGTATAAAAACATGAAGTACATATTAAGTCATGGAATTTTGGGTTGGTTTGTCACTAGGAAAACCAATCAGTGCCTAGAATCTCAACCTTTTCAAAAGGGAAAAGGACATATTTATGCTTGTTGATATAGAAAATAAAAACTAAAACTGAAAACTAGGCCTCATAGGCCAATTACAAATTGAGAGATACAAACAAAGAGCATGAAGAAATAAGATAGAAAGAGATTAGTCAAGGAGATCTATCCCACTTAGCTATGGACCAACATTCTTGCTTGAGGGAAATTATTCAAAGGATTCCCATGAGGAGGATATTTGTGAAGTTGAGGATATTGGTTAACTCATCTGCAATTTTATTTCTAGTTCTTCTTATTTGAGTAGGGATGATCATTAGAATGGAAGGGAGGATAAATACTACTTGAATAAGTAGGATTTTAAGTCTCTTAATGCGAGATATTTTGTTGATCTAGGTTCCATATAGGATCTTACAGATCATTTATAACAAGTTGAGAATCTCCCTCCACCATAAGTTTCGTGTAGCCTTAGTTCCTCTTTCGAGCTTTCATTTATGCTGTGTTGATACTGTTATATTCAATGATAACTTTCCCTTTATTACACCACTCTTTTCTAATATGTTAAATAAGAGTTTATATTAAAAGAATATAATTATAAAATAAGTAAAAAGTATGAAACATATAAGAACATAATGTTATATATAAGTAAGGTTGCTCTTGAGGATGTGACTCATCTTTTGCTTATGTGTCCTTTGGTAGTTTCTATATGGATTTCATTGTTGAACATATTGAAGATCTTTTCTGATTGCAATACAACATTTGTGGCTGCTTATATATTGGACTGAAAGATGGGATACAAATATTATCGTACCCTTCCATTCTATATCATGTGGGGAATATGGAAATGTCAAAATAAGTGCATTTTTGAAATCGTTCTTTGGACATCAATCGAACCAACATCAATATATGTTAATATTTCAATGAGATTGGTACTTGGGTTTGTAAGGGATCGATGAGATAAATCAAAATGATGGAGATATGGAGTCGATACCCAGTGAGGTTTTTCAGAAAGGTATAAGGTGACTCTAAAGTGGTTATTGAATGGGCCGCAGACAAGATTTCCCTTGATCCTCCCATACTTTCCTATTGGATGCAAATGATTACAAACATGTTCAAACTATTTGGTAGGACGGCATTTACTCATATTTTCCAGGAATAGAATGGGATTGCAAATGCATTATCAAAAGTTGGCCATAAATATCTTCCTGGTGAGATCATCTACAATACTTTCAACAATGAAGGCTATCTTGGGTTTGAAAAAATCTACTATACATGATTTTCAACATGGGGTCTTTTGGTTTAATTTCATCTGCGGTTTTGGTAAATCTAACTTGTTATGGCCATATTTAGATATGCCATTACTATTAGTATGCTTTTTGATATGTGCTATAAGGGATAGATTGACTATATTGTAACTTTTGATATCTTTTGAGAATGATGCAAAGAAAGATGGTAAAGCTTTATATATGTAAACAATCTTATATTAATACAAATTCTCTTGGTTTTTTCCTTATGAAAAAAGTGTTGGTTCATAAATATTTTTATAAGTACAAAATAATAGATAAATAATTTTTTAATATTTGAAATTTATGTGTTAACCATTTTATTTTATATTGATTTTGAATGTTATAGGTACTTTTATGAATGCAATAATTACTTAAGTATAGAGAATGTGCATAAGATGTATAAATTGAGTGGGTTTAATCCTTTTTATTATTATTGAATATTTTAAATAAACGCTACTCAAAATTTATTATTTACTTTTATCTCTACTCAATATTTGATTTATTGAAAAAAATAAAAAAATCTTTCTTCAAATAACCCAAACGTATTTTCTCTTTTTTTTTTTTTTTCCTTCTTTAAATAACCCAAATCTATTTTATATTCTTCTTAATGTATAGAAATTTTTTTGGAAGAAATCACATTGAAGATTTTGGACAAAGCCTTTCGAACCAAGGAGTGTGGTTTATCTTCAGGACACAATGAAAAAAACCTTTTCTAGGAAGAAGGTTAAATAGGGAGACAGAACACAGATCTAGGAAGAAGGTTAAATAGGGAGACAGGGCAACTTAATAGCTAGAAGATAACAACTATATTCACAGAGGCTTGAATTCGATTATCTTCTTCTTTTTTTAATTTTAATTTTATTAAATATTTGAAATAAACACTACTCATAATTTGTTTCGTCAAGCGGATAAGCTCATTCTACAACCCAGTGTGAAGGCAATGTGTAAGTATGTCTATGCTCAATTTGGAGTTGATACGTGTCCCTCCAAATCTTTTTTTAAATATTCTCTAAATAGAAAAACAATGTCAGCTATAACCAATATAGATTAACCCACATTATAATGGTTTTTTTTAGTATTAATATATTTTTAAGTATATGTCAATATTAATTCATATTAAAATTCATTTCTTCTTATAAATTTGAGTGCAAATGTTGTATATGGAAATGGTTTAATGTAAACATAATTATATGCTATCACTAAGTATACATGTAAAAAAAATTATTTAAAAAAAATTATTTTAAATATCTCATATAGTTTTATATGGAAAAATTATTTTAGGTTATTTGTTAATTTGAATTTAATAACAAAAAATCTGTTTTGATGTGCGGTAATAAAATGGTTCAATGCACATGTTATGTAAAATATTTTATATATTGTTTTAAAGAATTATGTATATATCATATAAAGTTATTAAAAAATTATTTTCTTATGATTAAAAAATTTGAAATGGTCTTAATAATTTACAATTTAATTTTTTTAGGTTATATATATTTTTATTCCAATTCAATAAAAAAATTTTAAGCTTTCCCTTGCCGCTCATATAAAATCCCTAAAATAAAGCTATACTATAATATTCACAAATAAACCTAAAGCATTTGGATGATGAAAATCCTAAAATTTCTAAATTTCTATAGATATAAGAAAGTCCTCTTTTAACACCCAAACCCCATTATACTCCTCGCCTGTTCTTTATTTTTTATTTTCAACCTTTTATTTTATATGTTCAATAGATGGAAATGTTATCCTTGCTTGTACTTCATTTATATTTTCAATAGATGGAAATGTCTCACCTTAGCATAAAAATTTCTTCCAACTTAAAGGCCCTTAGTGAGCGTATGTATCCTACTTTTGAGGTGCAGGCTGTGAGTGAGAGTATCTATGTTACTTAAGAAGTATATTGGGTGTTTTTTATTTTTATTTTTATTTTTATTTGTGATACATATTATTAGAAATAGTTACAGTGAGTATATAGTAATATTTTATTTTTATGGAGTATTTATTATTATTATTATATTAAATTTTTATATATATATGAATGAGTAATAATAATTTTAAAATTATGATAATATTTAAATTATTTATATAATTTTTTTTTGTCTTTATCATATGAGATCATTAAATCATTTATATCAATCTAGATTTTATCGTAATTCTATATTTACCAAGTGTCAAGTGGGATCAAATCTTTTTTTACTAAAAATATCTCAAGAAATTTGATCTTCTTCGTAAATAAGATTTAAGATGGATCTAGGCTCGTTAATTATTAATTATAATTATAATTATATAATCACTAATTTTATTTATTTTTACCAAGTCAAAATGTTAAAGATTACAACATCTTTACCATATTAAGATCAAATGTTTACATAGGAGTTAAGTTTACTTATGAATCTCAAATATAAAGATTTTTTTTAATAAAAAGTGGATAGGGGGAAGGGAAATATTGGACAAATATATAATATTATACTACTATATATTACTCAATATTTATCATCATCCCCGCCCAATAAATATTATTACATTTTACTTAATATTTCATGTCACCCCAGCCTAAATATTACATTTTACTCAATATTTCTCCTCACTCGTGTTAATCTTATAGTTGAGTTTGTTTACTTTCAAACTTCAAATATAAAGAAAAATTACAATAAGTAGTGGACTATTTGAGGGGAAATATAGTTGACTTTGTTTACTTTCAAACTTCAAATATAAAGAAAAATTACAATAAGAAGTGGACTAGTTGACGGGAAATATTGGGTAAACTGTAATATTGTAGTATTATATTTTACCCAATATAATCTAGTAAAAAGTGGATGGAGGTAGGAAGAAATACTAGATAAAATGTAATGATTACATTTTACTTGATATTTCCCACTTCCTCTCACCCTAGGTCACTTTCATAGTTAAGCTTATTCATTTCTAAACATAACATTCTAGATGCATCAAAACTCTATAGAATCATTATTACACATAAATTAAGAGAATATATTACATATATTATATTAAAGTGATTTCATATAAGCCATTAAAATGAAGAAGCAACTATTGTTCAGTAGTAACCCTACTTTTATTAAAAAAATGAAATGCAAATCTCTCAAAATTCTACCCTTATATACACATGTAGCGACTACAACCACCCTCCAAATTTTTGCCTATGCTTCGTTTTGGAGCCTCCCTTCTAAATCACAATAGCTCATCTTGCACTGATCCATGTACTTATGCTTTGATTGAGCCTCATTCTTTTCATCTTGGCTTGTGTTTGCTTAACTGGTTTATTGTCTAACCCACAAGCCAATCTCTTGACTTGGTTTTCATCCAGTTCTGGATTACCTTAGAGAACTGTGCAATCCTTAACCGCAACTAGTCTTACTCCCGGGAATTGTGAAGTCCAAGGTGACAGTGAGCCTTGAGCTCAAGAATTGTGCAACATCAAATGACAACCAACCTCGAGCTAGGAAATTGCGTAGAGCATGAGAGGTTTCCCAGAGACACTCAACCCAAAAATTGTGCAGAAGCCTTTCTTCTTAGAAGTTGCTCAGTGCATGAAGCAAAGAGTTGCGTGGTTCCTCCTAGAACTGTGCAATCTCTCTTGGCAATGCATGCCAATTTTTCCCGAAAAGGAAAAAAGGAAAAAAGCATCCCTAAAAAACAAGGATCTATTTTTAGCAATTTGAAGGAGGCACTTGAGTTATTTTGGAAACTACTGCCAAGTGTCTCTTTTTCCTTGATTTTTGGCATTCCTGTCATAAACCCCAAATTGACTAAATCTATTTAATCAACGTTGCTAGAGCTCATTTACACATTTGATCTTGGAGCTCTAGCATTCCCAAGGGGATCAAGGAACCTTCAGTGCGATCGTCGTCAGTTTTCTAGGTGAGTTTTTCTTTTCTATTCTTTTGTCATATTTTTTTTTGTCGCTTTTTGTTGTTTATATTGTGAGAGTATTGTTTGTAACACCCCCCTCCCAGGTCTACCCAAAGTAACCATGCCAATCAGGGTAAAAATGAGGAGATATACTACTATGGTCAAATTCCACCTCCTATGTCACCTTAAGGAAGTGGAATCGATGGAACATCACATACAATCATCCAACATCATCAACAAAACCCTTAGGAGACAAGTCAGTCACTCAGATAGCATGTCCTTGGGTCCCACTGCTATTCTGCAGCGCTTGTGCCATAGTCACTCTCATGCTATGGGCAAGGGAGTGACCAGAAACCCAAAGTTGCTCTCACAGGCCTGCTTGCCAACGACTATGGACCAAAATTGCTAGTTCTATGCCAGCGACCCCGGATTTAAGCCACTTTTCTAGCCTAGAATCCTGGCCTCTACCCAAAACTTGTTGTAACTTCCTGAATTCATTAAAAACATGATAAGAATGTTGATTAATAAAAAATAACCCTTAGGACTAGGCCTAAGCATCCCCAACTGGGACTAACATTATGTCAAACACTTGGCATCAATGCAACCTACAGGTCTAGGATACAAGACAGAGCATAAATGACTGAAACAATTTATGAAGAATAATCAGAAGGATCGCCTCATTCTCCATTGAAATACTACATCATTAATTAGGTCTTGCATCCATCTATTTAATAGTTACAAGTAAATATATGAAATAACCATGACATAAACCAGCCATTCAACCATGCTTATAACCAGCATAAAACCATATAAATATTAAATATATGACAACCATTAAATCCACATATAAATTAGTGCAAAATTAAGAGAAATTAGCTTTTATTAATCATAGGCAGCTCCAAACAAGTTCGAGACTTCCACGTACCACTCGACCATAGACATGGTTGAACCAAATATCTCTTTCAGCCAGTCACCCCCGTGCCATATTCCAAGCATGAATGTGGGATCTTATAGAACAACCAAGGGAATCCAGAGGTTAAACAATATCCACCCTCATCAACCGTGATCACACCAAATCGGTGCTCCAATCACAACCGAAAAAAACTTGAAATGCCATCCAGAATCCATCACTATCCTTGAGGAATTTTTTGTCTCCTTATTTCTCTATCTTTATTGCAATCTAAACCCGGATCACTAGGCCCTAAACCGAGACATCTCCCTTAGGATTTACTGTGTATCCCGTCAAAACCAGTCAAGGGGTTCTAGGCCTTTTGGGAATGAAACTTGAGACCACCTTTGTCCCAGATTTCGAAATCCATCCAATAATTCCAAAGCTCAAAACCAAAATAACATCCCAACATACCATGGCATCCAAAAGAAGGCTAAGCTAAGCTGAAACCCATTGTCAAAATCGAGTAAAACCATGCCACATACAACAAGAGAACCATACTCCAACATGCAAAGCCATGCATGTCCAAACCAACTAGGAAATCACGCATGCAAGGTTACTTGCAAGTATTCTTGTTGAAGTTGTTTGATCTGACTTTCCTTTCCTTGATCCTTGATTGATTTTCCTTTCCTTGCTCCAAACTAGAGTGCTCTAAGAAAAATCTAAGTGACCAAGAGTGAGAGAGAGAGAGAGAATAATGAGAGAGCTTCAAACTTGAACTGACAAACGCCATGAACTGGTCCTCAAAAGCCTTTTTATGAATGAGGCCTCTAATTTCTTCACTTTTCATTATTTTCCTTCAATTTCCTCCTCACATGCAACTTGTGACATTTCACCTTAATTTTCTCCTAATTTCCTTTATTTTCATAAATAAATGTGCCAAAAATGTCTTGTTTCCTTTTAATGTCTTTGCCTTAGCCTTTGCCATTTTTCCTTAGCCAAAACACACATCCAATGATGCCCACTAGGATATATTTTCCCAACATTCAGTTTGGAATATGTGTCCTTTACCTGTGGTCTTATTTTTCCTTTATTAACTTTTATTACATGAACTTTTCACCAGGGCTGTTATAGAACCCTCCCGCTTGGGGAACACCGTCCTCAGTGTTAAACCACACCAATACCTCAGTCAAACCCTCTGAAAAGAAAACATACTGTCTATGGATTTTTATAACTTAGCTCATCGCAGTATTTACAATGAAGGACTTGATCAAAAGAAAAACATCATAACAATGTGACAAGATAATAACCATACCGCTTATTGGAGTTGTATAACTTAGCTCATGGTAGTATTTACATCCATATACATATACTTATACAAATATCAAAACATCAGCAAAACATATGCCAAACATAAACCAATATCAAACCAAAACTTCTTTGCCTCAATTGACAAACAATGAAGGATATACGACCCACATTTGATCTGCCATCTCCCATGTAGCTTCTTCAGGCCCAAAGTGCTTCCACTACACTTTAACTTTCTCTATGGCTCTGTTCTTGAGAATGAGATGCTTTCGCTACAATATGCACTAAGCTTCCAACTAGAACTCTCCTTCTTGCTCCACCTACAATACAGAACAATCAATAACATCATCAACATCCTTTATGTACTTCTTAAGCAATGAAATATGGAAAACATCATGGAATTTCATTGTTGGAGGTAGTGCAAGTCGATATGCCACTGGTCCAATCCTCTCAAGGATCGCAAAAGGCCTACAATACCATGGTGCCAACTTGGCACACAAACCAATCCTCAAAGAGATTTTCTTGGGCTTGATGCACAAATACACATGCTCCCCAACCTAAAACTCTTTGAACACCTTGTGTTGATCTACATAACTCTTCTATCTATCCTGCACTTCCTTTAGATTCTTCTTTATAACCTGCATTTCCTGCTCCATGCTCGTCAACATGTCCAGTCCAATAAGTACCATGTTTATTGGATCATTCCAGGTGATGGGAGTGTTACAACTCTGTCCATACAATTCCTCGAAAGGACTCATCCTCAAGGACTCCTAATAACCATTATTATATGAGAACTCAATCAATGGTAGATACTCCTCCCATTTCCTCTGCTACTGCATCACGTACATCCTCAACATATCTTCCAAGATCCTATTGACCCTCTCTATCTGACAATCTGCCTGTGGATGATAAGATGTACTGAAGGCCAAATCTGTACCCAAGCCTACAAATAGCTCCTTCCAAAACTTGGAAGTGAACTTTGCATCCCTGTACGACACAATCTTCTTTGGAACACCATGTAGTCTCACTATCTCTCTGATGAACACATGTGCTACCTCACTGGCTGAATATGTAGTATTCACTAGAATGAAGTGAGCTACCTTGCTCAACATGGCAACCATGACCATAATATAATCATGTTGCCTCCCTATCCTCGGAAGACCTGTGATGAAATCCATGGAAATGACCTCCCATTTCCATTATGGAATCAAAATAAGTTGTAGTAGACCACCTAGATTATTGCATTTTGTCTTTACTTGCTGACAATCTAAACATCTAGCCACGAACCCTGCCACTTCCTTCTTCAGATTCAGCCAATAGTAAAACTTCTTCACTGTTGTCAATGTCTTTTGATATCCTGGATGACTAGAATACGGTTTCACATGAAAATCCCTCAAGATAAGCTTCTTGAGCTCACTACAATTCGACACATAGATCGTGTCTCAAAACCTCACCAAGCCATCTGTTGTGAGACGATAGTTTGCATCCTAATCCCCTGTACCTGTACCTGCACCTAAAACTATACCTGTGCTTGTAGTCTGCTGTAAGTTGTGCATGATCTCCATGTATTTGTCATCCTGTTGTCCTGCCTGCAAAATACTATCATGTAACTTTGTCCCACAGGAGCTTATAGTTGTTGTAGATTTACATGTACCTTCCTGCTAAGAGTACCTGCAACTCGATTCTCCTTCCCTTTGATGTATCTGATCTCGAAGTCAAACTCACTAAAAGTATCCAACCATCTAGCTTGGCTAGCATTTAGATTCAAATGGTCAAACAAATACCTCAACCCATTGTGATCGCTCATCAATGTAAACCTCTTGCCCAGAAGATAATGTCTCCACATCTTCAATGGATGTATAATCGCTGCTAGCCCAAGATCATGCGTTGGATAGTTTTTTTCGTGATCATTCAGTTTTCGTAACTCATAGCACACTACTTGTCCTTCTTGCATGAGAAATCCACCAAGTCCCCTCTTACAATCATCTGTACACACTACAAAATCCGTGTATGGATCCACAATCTTTAGCACTGGTGCATGTTTCAACAACTACTTAAGTTGATCAAAACTATCTTCACATTCCGCTGTCCATTCAAACCTTTTACCTTTCTACTACAATGATGTGATAGGATATGCAATGTGTGAGAAGTTCCTATTGAACCTCCTATAGTAACCTGCCAATCCCATGAATGATTTCATTCTATGATGGCCCTTATGTTTTCTGGATCTACTTCCATGCCTTCCTTGGAGACAACATGCCCCAAGTAGTGTACCTTAGTCTGAAAGAAGCCGCACTTGCTAATATTAGTATACAACTGATGCTCTCTTAGCAATCTCAACACTGCTGCTAAATGTTCGACGTGTTCTTCCTCATTCTTAGAATATATCAGTATGTCATCAATGAATACAATAACAAACTTGTCCAAATAAGGATGCAACACACTATTCATCAAACACATGAATGTAGTTGGAGCATCAGTCAAACAGAATGGAACAACAACAAACTCATAATGCCCATACCTAGTCCTGAACGCAATCTTGAAGATATCCTCTTCCTTGATGCGTACCTGATGATATCTCGATCTCAAGTCGATCTTAGAGAACAATGATGCTTCTTTTAGGTGATCAAAAAAATCATCAATCCTTGGTAAAGGGTACCTGTTCTAATTGTTATCTTGTTCAGCTGCCTATAGTGAATGCACAATTTGAGGGTACCATCTTTATTCTTTACGAATAACTCTACTGCGCCCCAAGGTGATACACTTGGCCTAATGTTTCCTTTGTCCAACATTTCCTTTAGCTACAAATTCAACTCTACCAACTCAGGTGTGCTCATCCTGTAAGTTTCTTTCAATGTTGGAGTTTCCCTTGGCACTAACTCAATAGAAAAGTCTACCTCCCTGTGAGGTGAAAAATCTGTAATGTCCTCAGGAAATACATATTGAAACTACTACAAAACTGGGTACCTACTCAAGACATCAACATCCTCAACCTCCTTACCCTTATCACTAGAAATGTGTACTAGAAACATCACACAACCTTTTCTGTAACTATGTGTAGCCTACATAGCGGTAACCATCCTCACTGATGTAGGCTTCTTCTTTCCCTGTAAGGTCCTCCTTTCCCCACTATCATCCACACACTCAGTGGCCTTGTCGAAGCAATCCAGTTTGGTTCTATGAAGGTATAACCAATCCATACCCAAAATCATACTATAAGATCCCAATGGCAATGCATTCAAATGCGTTGTTGTAGGCATTAACTCAAATGCACAAGCTCTTACCCAATGGTGAACTCGCTTCTTTATACCTGTAGCCAACTGTACCAACCAATATTTTGCATGCAATTCATTTCTCAAACCACACTTATCCACCAAGTCAGAGTTAATATAACTATAGTTAGACCTAGGATCAATCAAAATAGAAACAACTTGATCACAAAGCTTACCGTCCATATCAATGATCAATGCCTGATGATCTGCATGACTGTTGTCCATAACTGCATAAATCCGAGGAATGTTATGACCAACATCACCAACTGTATGCACCTATTGAGTACTGCAGATCTAGGTTCTACCACCACTTTGATATTGTAGAAAATTCCTCCTATGATGATCCTTACCACATATCAACGCTACAATGGTTCCCTACCAATGCCTCTAGCCTGCTGCTCTCCATGTCCCTTTTCATTTGTATTGAATCTCTTGTAAGGAACTGCATTATGTTTCTCACTTGCATCTTGAGATCGTCCATGCTTTGGTGGCCATTTTCCTTTAGCCTTCGTACTTCTTCTTGAAGAGCCTTTCAAATGCATTCCAAGTCAAATCATCCTCATGTATGTACTTGACATTCTTAATGTCTTCCCACCAAATATCCACTTTACCATTGAGACTGAAAAGGGCTATCCTTGCTTTCATGTTTTCTGAGTAATTATGCAATCTAAAGAATTTCCTCATCCCAAGCAACCAAGCCTCTACATCTTGTGATTTCTTCATCTCTCCATCAAAGGTAGGTGGATTTTCCTCCTTGAAATCATCCAACAAATATCCTCTATCATTCCTCCTGTACGGATGATAATGGTGACGATCATGATGTCTATCAAAACCAGAACTAGAGTAATACATGTGTCTATCACCCCTCCTATCTCGAGTTCCAACATCTTGCCATCTCTGATAGTGTCAAATCTATCTGACCTATGTATACTATGAGACTTGCTGTCATATGCCCCATTACTTCTGTCCTCATGTCCATGGCTGTTCCGCAGAGGTCCCTGTCGCTGCAAATCTGAAAAACCTTGAAGTAATATTGCATTAACCTCTGCTTGTTTCTCTTGTGCCTACATGATTTTTTCATTGTCTGCTTTGCAACTCCTTATTTCTTCCTTCAAGCTTCTCAATGTGTCTGCCAAGTCAGAATAGTGCCCCACACCATGTTTTCCATCTGACTCATAGGAAGATTCTATGTAGTCTATTGCCTTGCTAGCCATCTGATCTCTTTCTTGTAAGTATAGTATGTCAGCTAAACCAATCACCATAAATCAACGTACCTTAGCATAACTCAGGGAGGATACCTTGTCTGCAAGATCATCAAATCCGCGTGATGCATGTACAACATAACCATAATAACATATAGACATATAGCAATAAGTGCATCAACGCATAACCATCATACTAACTAGGGTCCAGTCATCAATGCAAGGCCATATTAACAATGCATGCTATGACCTCATGCATGAAAACAACCATTACTCCAATATACACATTACCTCATGCAACTAACCACCTACATAAGAAATGCCTAATCAACTACGCATGCGCATAACAACATGTAGTCGAGCATAAGCAATCAATTCTTGTAATCAACCTACAAGACTGATGCATGTAACATAACCAATAATGCTACCCAACGTACAAGGATGTTGTCAAGCTGCATATGATTGTATAACTAGTCATATACTCATGACAGTACATTCCATAAAATTGACATCAAGTTCCTCATGATAACCTTACTACTACCATGATTAATATGATGCAGTGCAACAAGCACATGGAATGCAAGTGTAAGAGTCACACATGCAACTGACATGCATGCATGACCAACACATTCACCCATATCTATAGCAGCAGATATGATCCAAAGAGAGTGAAACCATGCTCTAATACCAATCTGTGGTATCATATATGACCCAAAAAGGGTACAACCTGCTCTGATACCAATATGTAACACCCCCTCCCAGATGTACCCAAAGTAACCATGCAAAACGGGGTAAACATGAGGAGAGATGATACTATGACCAGATTTGACCTCCTATGTCACCTTAAGGAAGTGGAATTGATGGAACATCACATACAATCATCCAACATCATCAACAGAACCTTGAGGAGACACGTCAACCACTCAAACAACCAATCCCTAGGTCCCATTGCTATTCTACAACTCTTAGTCCATAGTCGCTCTCATGCTATGGGCAAGGGAGCAACTAGTAACTCAAAGTCACTCTCACAGGCCTACCTGCCAACGACTATGGACCAAAATTGCTAGTTCTGTGCTAGAAACCCTGACATTTAAGCCACTTTTCTAGCCCAGAATCATGGCCTCTGCCCAAAACTTGATGTAACTTCCAGAATTTATTAAAAATATGATAACAATGTTGATTAATCAAAAATAACCCTCAGGACTAGGACTGAGCATCCCCAACCAGGACTGACATTCTGTCAAACACTTGGAATCAATGCAACCTACAGGTCTAAGATAAAAGACAAAGCATAAACAACCAGAATTCACAATCAGGCTATGACCTTTGCCAACCAGAATTGTGCAGTCCTTCCCATCTTGAGCCCAATTTGTTGCTTGATATTGTCTTGAAGTTGCTTTGGTTTTTGAGCTAAGATTTTCTTTCCACGAGTGTCCTCTCTGTCCCACAGGTACAACAATTGTTGAGCATCTCTCAAGAAGTCACAGTGAACATGGCATCCAAGATAGATGCATCAAAGGAAACTACTGAGAGCAGTACTAGGGAAGCAGTTGATCATATATCAATTGATCTACCCGTTTATGCGGATACTCAATTATTCATTGAGAAGGGCACAAAGTTAACATGGTAGCAAATCAAAGCTACTTTTACAGAGGACTTAAAGGAAGACTTAGAGGACTGACAGAAATATATCAGTATCTAGTGGCCAAGCTTATATAAGTTTGCATGAAGGTACCCATCCTTCCCATGTGCAAACATTATCAACTGGATCGTCTCTCACACAGATCAAGAGACTATGACATTGAGTAGTGCCAGCGGGATATAGCTTGTCACTTTCAGGGCAGAGAAATTTCAACGGATGTATCATTTACCTGAGCCAATGAGGTGCGTGGACACACTTTTCTATGCCACCCATAGCCATGTGAACATGAGGGATATAATCAAGCGTTGGGTGAAAGAGCCATCGAAATTTAGATAAACACCCAATCATGTTTACAAGACAAAGTCTCTCAGGAAGGTTTATCAGTTCTTGATCATCTTTGCATGCGTAATATATGGTCAAGAGAAAACATAAACCTCTCTAGAAGGTTGGGTAGTCTTACTGGATGAGTTGGTGAGTGATGGAAGGTCATTCAAATGGTCAGACTTGTTGGCTCATCAGTTGAAAACCCATGTGGCTAAGGCTTAATAATCCTCCCAAGGATGAGCAAGCGAGATTATACATGTCCGCACACTTACTGGATTCAATTTGTGCTCAACAACAGTTTATTGGCATGAGCTGGACATGGACACCAAAAGAGTCTGTCGTCAACATATATTGCAAGTTTCTTTCCGATTACAGCTACCGAGGAGTAATGGCAAGGCTAACTGACCATTTCATAATCCTGTTGTACAAGCTTATCTTTAAGCAGGATCCACCTTACATGTCCTGAGAAGCAATGGAGGTGATTCTTAACATTGAAAAAATTATATGCCTCACCGAGTGGCACCTTCATTAGAGTTTTTGGCGGAGAGAAGCCTCCGCATGTTCTACCAAGCTATGCCATGAAAAATCTGGTCATGCAAGAGGTCTCATATCACCTCTCCACAGGGTTATCAACAGGACTGCATAGGAAGAAGAAAGCACCATGGCATGCTCTTCCTTTGCGGATCAGATTGTACTAGATTAAGAGTTTGAAAGATGCAAATGCAAAAGATAAGGAGATGTTGAGGTTCGAGTTTGGCACCAAAGACTTTAATCCGTATGATCCCCATGGTATTTGCAAGAGCCATTGTGTGAAGGTGTATTATCCATGGATCCATGGGACATTTCATTGGGTGGAGGAGGACCCTTGGATGTACTATTATAATGCTTCCAAACTCAATGAACCAATAAGTATAACAACATCTTGGAAAGCTGCTATGTAGACAACAACAACAACACAAGAAGCAACAAAAACAACAACAACACAGGAAGCAACAAAAACAACAACAAACCCAATGCAGGACAAGCGAAAGAGGAATATTTCTGAGAATCAAGAGGTAGAGCAAAGCTACAAGATGAAGGTTGATCCTATCATGGAGAAAGCAACTTTGGTGGCAAAGACAAAGAGGGAGTAATAGAGAAAGAGAGTAGAGCGAAGGAAGAAAGAAAAGTAGAGGTTGCAGGAAGAAGAAATGTAGTTGCAGGAGACAAAGAAGAAGTTGAGGGAAGAGCAGGAGCCGAGGAGGAGAGAAAGGTAAGAGAAGCATAAACAAAAGGAAAAAGAAAGGCAAGGCGTAATGACGAAGAAAACAACAACCATGCAGGTTTAGGAGTCGGAACAACCAGCTGTTGAGGAAGACAATGAACCAATGCAGTGTTGGGTTGTGTTATATTCTTTCCACGACTAGCCCACGTACTTAACCGAGGGTTAGAGGGGGGGAGGTCGAAGGGGGTTTGAGGGGAAGACCCACCTATGGTTTTGTGCATGATTTTCACACATGTTTTTTGGATGCAATTGTTTTCAGTTCATGGTTTTGGACGCGATGGTTTTCGGTCCATGGTACTGGATGCTTTGGCATGTATAAATATGTATTGTAACATTGAAATGAACATAATGAAAAATCAAGCTGGTAGTCCCGGTTTTGGGATCCAAGGGAAAATCTCTGTGCATATGTGTTTTATGTGTTATGATCTCGCATTGTTTATTTTCTGTGTTTTAGAATGCATATGCAGGTAATTTCTGTACGGGGTTAAAACATACATTTGGTTTCAGAGTTGTTTTGGCTTCAAGGGGACACCTTTGTTGCTGAGGGGTTTCGCTTGGGCTTGTGGTAGACCCTATTCAATGGGAGATTTGCGAGATCAATTCTGGTGGTGAAAGAAGATGGTGAGCAGTGGAAAGATAGAGATCAAGAAATTTAATGGTCAGAGTCTTAAGTTGTGGAAACTCAAGATGGAGGATCTGTTGGTGGATAAAGATCAGTGGATCACGGTAGATCCGGGTACTAAACCAACGGGAGTGTCTGATGAAGAATGAAAGAAGTTGGATTGGAAGGCAAAGAGCACAGTACGATTATGTGTCTCAGATTCAGTATTGTTGAATGTATCAAGGGAAGCTACGACGAAGGCTTTGTGGGACAAGTTAGGGACTTTGTACCAATCTAAGTCTCTGGTG
>APFE031090748.1:93394-118408 GCA_000404065.3 Pinus taeda | reverse complement strand
GGGGCACAACAATATTAATAAGGGATACAACTACAATAGTAATGGGGTAATCACTAGTATTATAGGGACCCAACACTTCCCATGCATAGTGGGGGTACAAATTACATCATATGACCAAAAGGGATACATCTAAAGACTACAATAGACAGAGACAAATTATTACATCATGGGTCTTGATATGACCTTTACATCGAATGATATACATGAAATTTATAATAGAGACCAAATATCTAAAGAAGACCATGATAGTCATCAACAACTATTATACACCATGTATGATCTGTTCCATAAGCATCTGTCAATAGTATCCTGACCAACAAACTGTATATGTCCATCATTAGTTCCCAAGATATGGCAGTGTAAATGTCATCAACCTGTGACAACATATGTCTGCATATAGATATCAACTCATCCTCTTGCTCTCATCAAGATCAACTTGATTTGTTTCCATAACCTTCCATGAATCAGCTAAGCATATGTCTTATCTCCAAGCGGTAGCACCAAATGATTCACATCATATCATATGTATGTGAAAATACCATAGACATCATCCATGATCATAACATCATTATCAAGAAATGCATGATATTTCCATAAGAACCTTCAATATATCGATCATGTATCATCACTAGGGAACATCCCACATCTAATAAGCATAAACCATGATAATCAAAATATGTGAGCATCAACCTATCATCATAAGGTAAGAACTCATCATCATTCTGTGACTAAGTAAGCCATGTCTTCGAATACCCATGTCTTTAAATAGCTATGTCTTCATGAGACCTGCAATAACACCATTCTCTTGGCCAACCAACAATATTTTTCAATATCCAACTTAAGTAATCATGCATGTATCCAGCATAGCAATATGTATCTAGCAAACCATGAGCTCATGGTAATTTGTCAAGATTTGTTGATATCATCAACAACAACAATCCTCAATCATGTGAGAGCCAAGAACTATATAAATCCTACATCATAACTACACCATATGAACTTTATGCATATTTTAAGGCATGATGATAGTAGCATAAAAGAAATGAATGGTTCATCATCAAGTAATGAAGTTATGTACTCAAGCTTTGTACTTCTCCTTGTCCTTATGAAGATCACCATGTAAGAAACATATATGTACTATATGCATCATCAAAAAGTCATTCGCAATCATCCATAAATTTGATTTGAATACCAACTATGTGACCCCAAGTATCATCTGAGATCAACTGATAACTATAATATAGAAAGATGTATCATTTAGCCACATAAGCTTCATCATCATTGATTAGGTACCAAAGACTTCTAAACATAATGCCAACAATGCTTCATTAGAAGAATAACATGTTTTCCTCCTGAACCGGTTTCACCTATTCACTGTTAGATCTAATCATTGCATATATTAGTAAGAAGTATCAAGGCATCATCATCGATTAGATATACATCAAGTTATCAACAACTTGTGAGGATCAAAACACTTTGAAATAACATCCACAAACTATAGTCATCTGTGACAGAAAAGATAATTGATAATTGTTTGAATCATATCACATCAGTTTTTCTGAGACTGTCCCACAACATTTTTCTCAAAGCTCCACATACGTGACTGTGCAACTTCGAAATCGTGTATATACGCCATTTTTCTTCATGAAACTTGCGTATGAGATTTAGAACATTGAAGTTTCATACTTTCAGCTTCCCCTGAGTCCATCATGTCTGTACACTATTCCATGTTATATTTTTCTAACTAAACTTCTTTCTTCTTCCATATCTTCGAGTGTGATGATGTTTTCTCCTTTTGGTATGGCGCCCGAATTTTTCTCATGCATTCCTTTGCTATATGTCCAAACTTGTTACATTCATAACATCTTACATGTTTCATATTTCTTCTATAGCAGTCAATGGCTTTGTGACCAAACATATTGCGAGAAAAGAAATATCCCTTAAAGTACCTGGAAGTTGATGATCTTTCTATGTGATGGTCTTGAACTATTCTACTTCCGCATCTCGATGTAACATGTCCAAGATTATCCATATAAAACATTCAACATTATTCCTTTGAGGAAATAACTGAATATCACTTCCATAGTTAGGAGTAAAATATTTTCTTTGAAGAATTTCTTTCCTTGGTTGTTGATGGGATTGACCTCTCATCTCCTTGTTGATCATTTCAGATTTTGCATTAGAGTTCCTTACCTCAATTTGTGGTCTAGATTCACCTTCAATAGATTCATGAAAACCAAGACCAATTTTGATGACAGGAGACCTTTGACTACTGAGAATATCATCCAAAATCTTAGTAATATCTTGAAATCGTAAAAGCTTATCCTTTTCTCCTAATTTACCTTTTAGGATATTTTCCTCAACTTGATATTTCTCTTCCTTTTCAAGATATTGTTTCTTCATGATTTCTTTAGCTTTTATTCCTTCTTCCATCTATTCCCTTAATTAAAGAACTTAGTTTTCTTGTTCTTCAAGAGCTTGGAGTAGTTCTTCATTCTGCTTATTTGATTTTTCAAGATCTTCCTTTAGAGAGAGGACCTTAGCTTCAAGAATTTAATAGTAATTGGATCTATCTTTGAGTTTCTTGATTTTTGTGCTCCTCTTATTTACTTCATTTCTTAATTATGTCACTTCATCCTGCAGCTTTTGACATTGATCTTCCTTTTCCTTGTTTCCTTCCTCTAGTCTAGCTTTTAGTTTGGTAGCTTCTTCTTTGAAGGTCACTCCCTTTTGTCCTATAGATCTTGTTGATCTTTGATTTTGTGTGTGAGCCTTTTAAATTCTGCCTCTATTTGATATCTTTCTCTCTCACCCATAAGATCAAATTTAGTTGTTTCGCTATCACTTTCATCATCTTCAAATGGACAGAGAAATGTATCACCAGAGGATAACAAATTCATACCTGATAGTTCTTTTGTTTTTTCGTCTTCATTCTGAGGTGATTCTGAATCTAAAGAGTTGCTTCCACATAATCCCCAATTGACTCTCCCACTGTCATAGTTCCTTTGAGATGTATTCTTCTTCTGAGACACTTTCTTCTTTAGCTTCTTTCCCATTGTTCTACAGATCTCCTTCAAGTGATCAAGCTTCTACCAAAGTACCTACTCTAATACCAATTATTGGAAATAATACTGGGGGGGGGTTTGTGTAATCAATATTTGTCAAGTCAATAATCTCCTTTCTTTTCAGTACTCAATTTTTATATTCGCTCTTTCATGAATGTAAACCGCGTGTACAAGCAACTGTGTTTTTAAGGAACCCAACGTATATCACCACGGCTTATAATTTAGTTAATTCATCATATGTTGATCTTTAATCTGTGCATCAATACATTATTATACATTAAATAGTAACCATGTGTAGTTAATAACAGAATGAACCATCACACATAAGCAACATACATGAAAACCAAGATTTGAGGTGGAAACCCAATGTGGGTGAAAACCACCTGCTGTTGTTGTCTCTATATTCTTTTAATAATAAGAAAATCTGTTTACAATATTCTACTAGTGTAGAATCATACCAGTATGCAGACTTCTACTTGTATAAGGTTACTATCTTCTCTCATTCTCCAGCTTCTACTAGAAGGGAGCCACAACCCCCCAACTCTTGTACTAGCCAATATGTTTACTAGTACGTAGGTGCCGACCTACAAAAGGCTACAACCTTCTCTCTTCCTCCAGAGATAACGTTTCATAAATTTTCAGACTAGATGCTCCTGGTACACAATAATACACATGAAGGCCTTGTTTCATCCAATTTTCATATTGGACCCATTATCATCATTGAAGCTCAAAATCAATCACCACTGCACTACAACCATCAAATACATCCACATTAACCAATCATTGAAACTCAATCATAAATCTCTGAATCACTGAAAGCCCATCCTCATTGAAGCAAATCACAATCAATCAATCTGAGCATTCAGTATACAGTCATCAAACTGTAGTCACCAAAACACATAACAAAACCCATAATTCTACAACAACAGTCAGATCCACCTGTAACTTCAAACATCATATTACATAATGTATACACTAATTAGATGTGTTGAACTAGCATGTATACATGCTTTTATCAAAGCCAACCAACGTATATGTCTGTAAATATTAATTCATAATTTTGCAGCTATTCCAAACTTTAGTCATACCCAAATCATAACATTTACAGAACAACACATGTGTCAGCATTCAGATCTTGAATTAACATGATCAAACCATATAAAGATAATTCATTTCAAGCCTTAAGATCCTCATCCATCATTAGATCTTATCCTCCATCAACTGCTAAGGTTCATCCTTGGTTCAGATCAAGCAAAGCACCATAAGCTGATAACCTGCTTATTGGATCTCACACTTCATCAGATATTCAATACTTGCACACATGGCCTAATGATCTTCTCCTCTTATAGTCTTAGGCCTTTCTCAATACCATGGACCAAAACCACTTAGGACCAATACCTTGGACCAAATACCTAGGTTCAATACCTTGGACCAGATACCTTGGAATAATACCATGGACCAAATACCTTGGACCAAAAACTTAGTTTTCCAAGGTATATGCGCTTTTCCTTCTGTGAAAGTGTTTGCGTATGTATACGCTACTTGTGGTCAGTGAACCTACATGTATACAGAACTTGGTCAAGTTGAACCTGTGTGTACCTCTCTTTCTTCATTATGTGTAGTCCGATCTGTAATTATTTGTTGCTAACCTACTGCACTATGAACTGTCATCTAAGAGAGTTGCCATTGTACATTACTTCTGAACTGATTCCTTTGAACTGGCTTGCATGTTGTCACTACTGTCATGCATTATGTCACATCTAATACCTCTATTGTAGGTTCATCTAGTTACCATATACAAGTGAGTTGTTCTACTACAAATGGGTTGCCATCAAGTACAACACATGCATCATAATGCCAATAATTAGCATGGGTATTTCTAGGTGTGATAGTGTTCTCTAGCCTAGCCTTTCCATTTCCAGATAGCCTTAGTCTGATGGGGTATTCATGTTTTGGTTGAGCTAGATTGCTAGATGGATTCAAAACTAAGTGAGGTGGATATTTGAAAGGAATAAAAGATGGCCTAGTGATCCCTGAACTAGACTATGGATTGAAGTAAAGCCTTGGTCTGATAACCCTTGAGCTAGACTGTGGGTTATGGTAAATTCATATTTTATGTTGCCTCGGTAGGCCTAGGAACCCTCGACTACTGAATGGTGGGATATATGGTAAAGTGTAGAGGTGGATTCCCTTGATAAGGCCTAGGAATCCTTGGATGGTGAATGGATGGATATATGGTAAATCCTGGAGGGTGGTGTCTCAGTTATGGCCTGGTGATCCCTGAGTCAGACTATGGATTATGGTAAAGCTAAGAGACTAGGAGACTGTAAAATTGTTCACGATGTAGGTGGAGAAATCTTGTGGCATCCATGCTTATTCATTTTTTTTTTTTTGGTTATGAGTCCCACATTCATGTTTAGAATATGGAAAGGGGGTGATTGGTTGAAAGAAAGATTTGCTTCAACCAATATATGGTCGAGTGGTTCAAGGAAGTCCCAAAATAGGTTGGCTTTTGCATTCATTAATAAGAGTTCCTTCTTCTTGGTATTTCATGTGTAAATGTATTGGTTTATTTGTGTATTCTATGGATGTTGTATCATTATTATTTATGTTGTTTATATGTTGGTTATGATAATGTTTTATGGCAGTGATGATGTATGGATCTCATCATGCTTTGATTTGTAAATGAATGAACAATAAATATATGACCTAATAGATGATAATGCAACTAATGTGATAAGGCATCAATGCTTCTTAGTGATTTTCAAATAAGCATGATACCCCTATGCTCAGGTATGTTGTTATGACATGTAGAATGCATATTTGGGACATGTTTAACAAAATGTATGTCATGGCTAGTAGGGGTCAGGGGTCCAGTCAAGTTTTTGTTTAAGTATTTGCATTTGTATCATTGTTTCAATGTTACTTTTCACTTATGTAAGTTTCATGAAGTTTTGGGCAGTGGTCTAACACCTAACCCTAAAAAAGGCACAGAATTTGAGGCCGCTGACTCTGAACTAGCTGAAAAAGGCGCTAGTGACTTGCATGCTCTTTTCGTGAGAGTGACTAGAGGGACCCAATCATATATATGCCCATGTCATGGTAGTGAATGAGGCTCTAAGTTAGTAAGATGTTGGGTTTCCTCAAGGGTTGGTGACCTAGGAAGGTTGGTTGGCTCCTGGAGGTTCTGTAACATGTGTAGAAGGTCAGGGTGGCTATGTTTTTTCAGTTCCATTTCCTTAATAGTACATGGGGATTTGAATAAGATCATAATATCATCTCGGCACATTTTTACCCTAGTGGACCAATTAACTTGGGTAAATGTGGGAGGAGGGTGTTACAAAAAGTTGGCTTTGACTAGGTTTCCATCTTGCTATTATATAGCATTGGGGCTTGACATTCTGTATCTTTATCATCCCATCATATTCATTCTCTTCTTCCACTTCATCTCACTAGACCTTATTGGAGCTATTATCCTCTCCTTGATCTATGTTCATGGGCTCTAATGTCATTCTCTTCATCCTTGAGAGGTGAGATGTACTTGACTCTATTGGATGTAAAATTTCCTTAACCTCCTCCCAAATAGATTTATTTGTGCATTCCTCTACTATGGGATTGCGGTTATGCTTATGAATTCCTCTCTCCTTATCCTTTCTTCTTTCATAAATTATGTGGTGAGGATCATATTTCCATGCACCTGCTTGCGTGAAATAAAAAAGTTCCAAGATCTTCTCCACTAGGTTCATGATGCTACTTGCATTGACCATAAATGGTCCCACCTTATGAGGAAGGCTAAAAATCACTATTGCCTTCCTAGAAGTGAAATGTAAATTGTCACTATTGGACGTTTGCCTTTCTATACTGTAGTGGAAAGATGTAGGGAGTTAGGAATGTCAACAACTGGTATGGTCATTCTTTGAATCTATATGCTCTTATGATTGTGTATTCCTCAAAGAGGTACGAGTCACCAACTCTGGCATTAGGAATGAAATATAATTTCTCCATAAGGAAGTTAGGGGCTCTGAGTAAGGGCTCACCATGCAATAGAGTATTGATATTTTACATGAACGATAACACATATTTGAAAAAATACCTAGTTATTTTATGGTTTCCTTATCATGGATAACCACTCAAAAATAAGTAATACAACATCTTTTTCATCAAACATATTTGGAATAAGTTCTCAAGGTAAGAATAGTTTTAGCGAATGAAAAAATGGCTTAGATAATATTGAGACGAAAAATATCTCCCTTCTTCAGACTCCACTAGTTGAGCATGAATTTCATCAGGTAAAAATAGGGGAAAATCATATTTTTGTATAGGCCTTGGTGACTGGGTGACATAAAGTGACTAAGAAACCCATAACCAACTTGGTTATAAGGACATTGATACTAACGCTGAGGACTTGATAAATCAAGGAAAAATATGTTTTGGCATAAAATCAAATACTTTGATAGGGTAGGGAGGAGGTCAAGAAGGGGAAACTATTCGTTCTTTAATGTTTGCATTGATTATTTGTTAGTTTACCTCATCAGAGAGGCCCTTACACTACTCTTCTAGTGTCTCTTTATTGAGCTTCTACTTATCTGTCCTATCTAAGAATGATAACATATATGCAATTGCCTCCGGTGTAATATTGATAACTGCCTTGTCTCCCTGAGTAGATATAATAGATTTATGATTTGGAAAATATCAACTGACACACCATGATACCAATTTTAGGAAATTGTACACTTGCAGGACCACTACTAGAATCATGTTTGATTTAGATAGATTATTGTGGTCCCTTATTATATAAAAGGGACCATTTGGATAAACTTTCACATGTCATAGGTGGTTATGATAGGATCCCAAACATAAACATCTTGACCATAGAAATCATGATCCCTGGAATTTTTATCCATTGGAACATCATAAGAACTTGAAATTGGTGGTGTTGCCATGGAAATGTGGGATTTTCTAAGGGGAGTTTGGTTAGACTAGTGGAATAAGGAAAATGATAATAAGTGAGGTTTGTGAGTGGGACTTAACTAGCCAATATGAGACTGTCACATGGCTAAACAAGATTGGCCAACGAGATAGAGGGAAAATTAATTCAAAACTGTTGAACTATGTTTTCCTAGTGCACACAAGTATCAAATTACATGGTTTTTATGGAAATTTAGATTAGAATTGTTAAATTTTCTGGTGCGATGGGTGCAATTTAGCTTATGAGGACACTTGCAGGATTAATTGAATATTGAAGGATTTAATCTCATGAAAAATATATTTCCATGAGTTGATGGGAGTTATTCATTCGAATAAGGATATGGTTTCTTCTTGAGCTAAAATTATTATGAGTTTGACTTGCGTGACGGCTTAACATGCCAAATTCATTAGAAGGAGGTGAATTCCCAGTTTAAAATTGTGAAATTGGGCTTAAAGGGGTCGAAAATGAAAAATTTCACATTGATGCATGCACAATAGTTGACTTGGAGGTTGACTACATAGAATGAAAACAAAAATGAGCCCCCATGCCCTTTTATAAAAAAATCCAATGACATGTGTCTGACCATTAATGGGTAATTTTTTTAAGGCTTATGTCATGATGACATCAACAAGTCAAGTGAACCCTACCATGTGTTGCTAGTTGGTGCCACATGGCAGGTGATCATTGGTTGTGTAATGTCACTTGCTAGAGCGACATGGTGCATGCTATGGAATGGTGGAATGCTAATGTGGCATGTGAACTTATGTGGAGGGTCGATGTGGTGGGCAACGTGGCACTCTCCCCATGCCTCCTAAATCAACAATTGATAGTTTGACCAAGGTGAGGGAGGTGTTAGAAATTGTAACTAGTTTAGTTATTCATAATTTTCATTGTACTCATGTCAATATGTATATCTTATGTAACAAGAAAATTAAGAAAGAAAAAAATTATTTTTAAAGCATGGGTTTCAAGCTACTTTTGATTAGTCTTCTAGGTAAAGCACATTCTTCATGATTCTAATGTTTTTCATGTCATAAGATTTATTTTAATGAGTCAATAGATTCAATGTCATATATATAAGACCCATATGGGAAAGTTGTACCAAGGAAATAATTTATTTTGGGTCAAAAAAGTAAAAATAATTCTCCTAGAATAAGTCAGCCCTACTGGAGACAAGTATACCTAGAGAGGGCTATTTGACATCGAAAAATGAGTATTAATAGAAGCCACTTGACTTCATTTGGAAAATAATTCGATATGAAATCAAGGAGTTTGATCTAAAGTGTGAAATTCAAGAAGGAATTCGAGAAAAGTAAGAAGAAAGGACACTGAAGTAAGGAGGAAGGAAAATTGAGTGTGTGACCAAGTTTTGACCTATTTTTCTCTCATATGTGTGAATATTTTGTGTTTTTGTAGGGGACGAAGTTGAAAATCTATCGATAGGCTAAAATATAGAAGTTGGGGGCTGAAATTATGATTTTGGTGCAGTTTTGGAAGAGTTTGACTTTTGTTGACTTGGTTTGACTTTGAAATAATTGGAAGGTCTTATTGTAGGGTTGACTTAGTGTTGAAGGAGGTTTTTGTATTTAGTTTTGGGTCTTGGCTTGCTCATTTGAAGTAGATTCTATAAGAAGAGAAGGTATTTTTTGGGTTTTGCCTTTGGAGTTGTTTTTCCCTGGCTTGAAGCCTAATTTCTGTGTGCATGATCTTTACTATTTCTATTATTGATAATTGTTTGATGATAATATCTAATAAAAAAAAAAAAGAAGATAAATAAAGTTCCAAAGTAATTATTAAGGTTAAGAGTAATTTAAATTAATATCTTCCATATTGCATTCTCCAACATGGTATTTGAGCTAAGGTGAACAAGAAAGGAAACTGAAGGATCATCTTGAAGGGTTTTCTTATCAAAGGAAATCATTTGTAGAAATACATAAGGAAAGAAGAATAAGACCTCACAATTATGCTCTCCTTGAAGGAAGGAAGGACAAGTTATTGTTTACGATTCTCTAGTACATCATCTTGAAGAAGAAGGAAGAAACAAGGAGTCTTGGGATCAACATTCACTCTTTGAATTTGTTTGAAGATATCATTATCAAAGGAACCCTAGAAGACATTATTCTAGGGCATCTTTTGAAGTCTCCTTGTAGATCTTAGAATCATTAAGATACTAGTTGGAAACATCATCAAGAAAGATGACTCTTGGTTAATAAAGTAAGTAGTATATTGTATTCTATGTCTCATTCTATATATAACATGGCTACATTTTGCAAGAAAGCAACAAGCTTGTTGGATCAACAAAATTCCTAGCATGGAAGAAGAGCATTGACTTGGCACTCATAGAGAATGGAGTCATGGAGTATTTCCTTGGAGAATTAGATATAATAGAAAAAGAGAAGACTCAATACTTAGAAAAGTACAATAAGGGATTTGTAAGGGCACATAAGATCATTGTTGAATCCATTAAATATCACCTTGTTCACTTTGTTTTTTATTTGAAGACCTCAAAGGCTATGTATGATAAGTTGGTAAAGTTTTACTCTATAAGTATATTAGGTTAAAATATTTCCTTGAGGAATCAATTATAAAGAATAAGGAAATTAGAGGATGAAGACATGAACACCTATCTTATGAAGATATCAAAAATAAGAGACCAATTGCAAGGGCTTGGGGAGACTGTTATAGATTCTGAGATGACTATTTGTGTACTAAATTCTTTGCTACCTGATTGGATTAGTTTTGAAAATAACATCCACTCAAAGAAATATACCACACCTTTTGATGAATTATGGGCTTAATGTATCTTGGAAGAATCTAAGATCAAGGAAAAGGATGATATTGAATCAAATGAAAGGTCTTAAGCCTTAATTGTAAAGGCCAAGAAACTAAAGAAAGGAAAGTTTAGAAAGTCCAAGAAGAAAACATATATGTCTAAGATTCAATGGTTTGATGCAATGAGTATGGACACTTTAAAGGGGATTGTCCAAAAAACAAAGTGAAAAACAAAAGGAAGGAAAGAAGTGAAGCTCACATAGCTGAAGAAAATGGAGAAGCTGAGAAGAAGCCGAAAGGAGAAGATCCCAATGATATTTATTATTAAATAAAGTCCCATCTCTATCAGCTTCTTTATGAAATTTGTCTTTCCTTTACTAAGTAAAAAAGTAGAATAACATGCATAGTTTCATTCTATAGTTTCATTCTTGATTTTTGTAAAGTAATGATATCATAGATAAAAGCATGTGATAGTAGAACAACTAGAAAATACTTGCTTAATTTTCTTGGGAAATATCATCTAGTTTAAAGAGAATGAGAATATTGGAGTAATATTCCATATTATTGTTCATCTAGACATTTTTATAACATCATGTTAGAGGTAGTCATTTTTCAAAAGAGATCATCAATATCCTATGAGAATTATTATTTTGAAAGATTCTTGGAAGAAATATTATGACTGGTATATATTCCATCTAGTATGGAAACAATACTTCTGAAGGATGAAGGAATGTGGATGGTCAAGTTGTAGTGTGAAGGGCATAGAAGAGTATTTATACTTCTTGGGAAAAAGGAACTTATCTTTGATAGATACTAGAAGGAATCTTGTTCAAAGGATGGCTATATGGTTATATAAAATCAAGGGTATGCATATTTTAATTAATCCTTATCTAGGGTAAGGTTCATATCTACAAGAATCTTATAGATAGAGTTGAATATTAAAATGTGCTCGGTAAAGTATACCATATGAATGCATGATACTTGAAATAAGAATTTTGACATGCTTTGGAATGGATACATATCAAGACTTTGCATGGCATAAATATAACAATGTTGGTCAAGATCAAGTATAGTCTCTAGAAGAAAGAAAAGGAGTTAATAATGACAAAATCCAAGGAAGATATTGTAACTTGGTAATCAAGTTCGATCCATGGGGACTCTAATTAAAATGAATGCATGAAAGGATTCTTATATAATGTGGAGATGGATCATATGAAATGACGTTGATCTCAAAGAATTCAAGTAAGATGATGCTTTGATGAGAGGGCCATTATGACAAGGTAAGTATGATAGTAGATATTTTGATATTAGTTATTAGGTTAACATATTATTTAGCTATTTGGAAGGATATTTTAGGAATGCATGGTGACGATTGAGGAAATTTCAACCATGGGTGATGAAATCAATTCAAAGAAAATATGAATTGAGTATATGATTTTGGTAATTATGAGGTCAAGGTGTTCACATCATCACCCTAGGGATTGAAAGGTAGAAGTGTAAGGAGATAACATGATTTTCATGTTCCTACATCAACAAAGATCACTTTCATGTCTGGAGGAAGCTATGACTAGATTGAAGTTTGATAAGGCTCAATATAATGACTCCATCTATGATGATTGGGGGAAAGTGATTTGCAAGATTGATGTCTTGAACAATGTCACAAGATTAAAAGATGGCTCAATAATATCTAGGAAAGAAGAAGCTCAATATGAAGAGATTCAAATACGAAGAGGGAGCTTTGCAACTATCTCCATGAAGAACTGTAGTTGATACACCTATGAAGACAAGCCAAAAAGGTTGTGGCTATGACTTTCCAATTGAAAGGAAGTTATGAATCTCCTTAAATAGGAGCAAGGATATGTTCCATAATGAAGAGGGAATGGGGATCTACTCTCTAGTTCAGAGGGAGTGATGATGAAAATCACATTTGTATTCTCTCCTTCATTTTTCATGCACATCACCAGGACTAACAACCATAAGTCTAAGTGAAGGCCATGGATGGAGAATGGATAATGGAGGATTGGATAAGCATCTGTGATTTCCTTAAGGATAGAAAAATCCAAGATAGGAAATGGATCAAAAATATTTTAGGATTTGGATAGGTATCCAAGATAATAGTGGTTGAAGAGGACCAATATTCTTTGAGGATTAGAAATCCAAGATAAGAATAGTCCTAAAAGGACATACCTAGTGAACATCTAGATGGGGTATGTGCCTTGTAAAGGTAGTGCGACATCTATAATAAATCCTACCAACATTATGTTCTTTTATAAAAAAATAACTTGTCAAGGGCTTAGTATGGTGATAATGTTGGTCATGATGTTGATGCTTATATATGGCTTACCAATTCGACTCTTCTGATGAGAACTCTTTAGTTTGAGAATAACTGTGTACCATGTTGTATAATTACGAATACCTCCCTAGTTAAGAGGGAGTTTTAGAAAATGTAACTAGTTTCAATGTTGACAATTGTCATTGTATTCATGCCATATGTATGTCTTATGTAATAAGAAAAATATTATTTTTTAAGCATGGGTTTCATGCTACTTTTGAGTGGTCTTCTAGGTAAAGCATGTTGTTCATCCTTCTAGGGCTTTCGTGTCGTAATATTTATTTCATGAGTCAAGAGAGTAAATGTCATGTATATAAGACTCATCTGGGAAAGATGTACCAACAAAAATAAATTATTTGTAGTTAAAACAATCAAAATAATCCTGCTAAGACAAGTCCTCTTTGCCAGAGACAAGTCAGCCATGTCAGAGACAAGTCAGTCCATAGGGGTCTATCCAACCTCCATAGATAAATATAAATAGAAGTTGATTGACCTCATTTGGAAACAAATTCGATTTTCAATCAAGAATTTTGATCTAAGGTGCAAAATTCAAGAAGGAAGTTGAGAAGGGCAAGGAGAAAGGAAGTTGAAGCAAGAGGGAAGGAAAATTGAGCTTTTGATCAAGTTTTTTTGTAGATTTTTTCTTGCACCTGTGAATATTTTGTGTTGCTGCATGGGCCAAATTTTTAGACTTAACATAGGTCTGAAATATAAAAGTTGAGGGATGAAATTCTAAGTTTGGTGTAGTTTTGAAAGAGTTTAACTCTTGTTGAGTTGGTTTGACTTTGACCTAATTGGAAGGTCTTCTTTGAGGGTTGAATTGGTGCGGGATGAGGACTTGGTCTTGAAGTTTGCATCTTGGTTTTCTCATTTGAAGTAGATTTTATAAGAAGGGAAGATATTTTGTAGGTTTTCCCTTTAGAGGGGTTTTTCCCTAACTTGGATCCTAATTTTCATGTCCATTATCTTTACAATTTTCATTCTTGATAATTGTTTGATGAGAAGATCTAATAAAGAAACATAAGAAGATAAATAAAGTTAAAAATAAATTATTAAGGTTAAGGAAAATTTGAATTAATAGCTTCCATATTACATTCTCCAACAAAAGGCATATGGGAGCGCCATGTGGCCCTCCCACAACCCCTGACCAGGTTAATGTCTAGGCTAATTGTTGGTGCGAGGCATTGTGAGTCATTCGGTCAACTTTCACTTCCGCTTTTGGATATTAATGCACCGATTGCATCTACCCATGCCATGTTTAACTACCATTACCATACATTTGTGTTGGCACCTACCCACTTGCCAAAACTTTCGGGTGGGGTTCTCCCCCTTGGATCCTTATAAACCACCTTTTAGAACCCCTTACTAACATTTCCATCTTAGATCTTTGGATTCTTCTAGGTCATCTTTGGCTTTGGCACCCTGAGGGAAAGTTTCTTAAGAGTGGTGTATTTTGGCATTAACATCAACTCCATGTGGTACAATGAGTCGATGTGGCTTGTTGAGAACTTGTAGCTCCAATGCCTTGTTGGATTATCGAGTCTCCTTCAACTCTACTGCCTTTCCTCTTCTTGTAACTTTCTTACTAAAAACTAAAATTTTACAACATTCAAAGGAAATTTCTTGTGAATGAAATTATTATAAAAAACAAAATAGATTTTTTTATTATTATAGAGAATTACTTAGGTGAAGAATTTGTTCAAGACCCTACCAATGACAAGGCTCCCTAGGAAATCTCCTTCCAAATATTCCAACTAATAAGTGTTGCTTTCAAGAACTTCTTGTACTCAGAACGAGATAATCCATAAATTATCCCGAAAGACTTGAAAGTTTTGACATTATTGGTCATGATCTTTCTTGGGCAACAAAATCTTGCAAGGATTTTTTTCTTCTAAAAATTCTATTATGACATCCTCATTAGCCTTTTGGGTAGCAATTTTTTCCACCCACTTGGTTAAGTAATTTGTGGTCATGAGGATGTACTTATCCTGCCCGCTTGATCTTGGATGGCTCTCACCAATAAAATCTAGCTCCCATTGCTAGAAAGGGCTTATAATTTTATTGGATTCAATATCATAGACATCAACTTTGCTTTTTTGGTGAACAACTGGAATTATAGAAAAGCCCTTACCACAACATTGGTATCTATGAATAAGGATTGACAATAGTATCCTACTATCCGAATATTGTATGTAGTGGATTTCCAAGCTTGGTGTACTCCATAGATTCCACGAAGATTTTTAATGAACAATTTTGCTTGGTCTTCAATAACACATGTGAGCAACACTCTAGTGAGATCCTTCCAACATAAGTTTTACTCCTATAATATAGGACTTTATTGCCCTGAGTTTAAGAGCTCTACATGTTTATCTTGGTAACTCAAGAGGGGAATTCTATATTCTGTAAGAAGAAGATGATATCTTTGTACCATATAGATTCTTGAAATCATGTGAGGCTATTCAAGAAGGGTTATTATGGATCCCTTCATTCTGGTGGGAACGATTCTTGTGTATTCCTTCCTACTAGAATAAGATGTTCTTGTGGATTCTCTCTCCTAGGATGAAGAGGTTCTTGCATTTTATCTTCTTTTTAAGAAAGGAGTTATAGATTCTTTTCCCCATGGATGTTGCAAAATTTCTTTATTAGTGCACCTTTTAAGAGATACATGGTTTGAATCAATAAGAATCTTGTCTAATACTTGGCCTTTGACCAAATTTATAGGCTTGATATCCAATTCAAATTCTTGTAACTTTGCATCCCACTTTCGATGCCTTCCGCCACATTATAGTTTTGTGAGAATCTCTTTTATCGATGTCGAGGGAACATAAACTATCACCATCAAGTCTAGGATATACTCTTTGAAAGATTAAAATGATTTTACCATTGCATAATACTATTTCTCCGACATGATGTATTTCATTTCACCATCTCACAATGCATAATTAAAACATGGTATTGGATGTTCATATCCTTCATTATTCTTTTATAATAGCATTGCTACTAATATGTGTTCTGAAGAAAAAAATAAAGACTTGAAATTCCTTTGTGAACTCTAGATTAACTGGCGCTGGTACCTCTCTAATAGCTTTCTTTATTTATTCAAATGAGGCCCTAGCTTCCAAAGTTCAACGTCTTTCTTCAATATTCATGTGATATGTTTTAGATGCTGTATTGAATTTGGAATGAATCTTCATAGAAAATTGATTCTTCCCAGGAATGGATGTGCTTCCTTTTTGTTTCTAGGTAGCACTATCTTGGATATAGTTGTTAATATCTCTATATAAATGTTTAATCCTTCCTTTGACATAGTGTGTCCTAACACATTTTCTTCTTGAAAAGAAAAGAAATATTTCTTGGGATTCAAAGATAACCCATATTTCTTGCATTTTAGAATTACTTGCTTCAGATGCTCCAAATATTCATTATATTTCCTTGAGAAAATGGTCATGTCATCCAAATAAATTAAGATGAGTTTATCCATGTCACCAACAAATTCATTGTTCTTTTCTCTTTAGAAGGTTTCTCTCGCATTCACCAATCTAAAGGGAATTTTACCCCATGATTTCACCCCACGGTGTTGTGAATGTTGCATTTTATTTATTTGCGGGATGCATAGCTATTTGATTATATCCTAAGAAACCATCCATCATTTAAATTATTGAGGCTCCTACTACCTTATGCAATAAATGATCCATGTTGGCCAATGGATAATTATTTCTTAGTGAGCATTTGTTCAGGTTCCTCAAATCCATGCATAGCCTTATGTCTCCATTTTTTTCTAATAAGTAGAAAATTGGCTACCCACTCAAAGTATCTCATTAACATGATGATTATCTCATCTAATAGCTTCATTATTTCCTTCTTGATCATTGGAAGAAGAATTGGATTGAACTCAGTTTCTACACAAAAGGTTTAGACCCCTCCTTCAAGGGGATTCTATGCTATATAATAGAAGTATCATATGTCCTCAAATTTTCATAAATCCATGCACAAAAATCTTTAAATTTCTTAAATAATTCAACATACCTTATTTTTTAAGTGGGTTCCAAATATTTGGAAATTTTCACTAATTCTCTTCAGTGCCTAGGTTCTGTTCTTCCATGTTCTATATCACCAGTTGAAAAATTAGCCTGGTGGACACATCATTATTGATAAAATAATTGTTCCAAAGGAACAAGTCCTTTCAGTATGAAATTGTTCATTAATTGGATCATATTATGGCTTCCAATTTGGCTTAAGAAGCTTGTTTATTCTCCCTGTGTTTGTATCTCCATTACTACTTCATCTTATCCAAGGTCTAGATGATCTTGATTGATGTTGATGCTTATGAATTCCCATACAAGCCCCAATGATCTGTGCAAGTCATCATCATTCTAAAAAACTTGCTAATGTTTGTTATTATTGGGGACAAACATCATATACCACATCTCTGCTTCATGTTTTAACTTTAGTTCTTGGGGTGGCTTAATGGAACTAGTGATTGTATCTAGTGCATCATCCTACTGATTCTCATCTCTGCTAATAACTATGATATTGAATGCCTCAAATAAGTTCTCATCTATGTTCCATATGTTGACATAGATTGTCATTGATGTCAATATGGCAATATTCTAGGAGCCAGAGGAGGCAAAACATAGCTATCATAGCTATAGGAGGAGCCACATATATATGTCATATATATATGCCAAAGAAGAACATATCGAAGGAGCAAAACAGAGCTATCAAAGCTCAGGAGGAGCCATATCGGGAGCAATATATGACACATAAGAACTATTAGAATACTAATCAAAGGAGCATAGAGGAAGAGCAGAAGACATAAAGGCTGAAGGCAGAGGCAGAGTAGCATGTAATATATATATATGCAACTATTGGAGGCAAATAGGTGTATATATCAAAATACACTATCAAGGTAGAAATATATATATTATCTATATTATATATATATATATTATATATTATTATATTATAGGCTCTGTATGTCTTTTCATGTATTATACTTATATATATTCAATGATACTATAATCGGCTGGTTCTACTATAAGCCACTACCCGAAACCCCCGATTGCGATATACATGTGCGATATATATACATGTAAGTGTTCTATAGCATGATTTTAAATGTATTTCATATATTCAGGCTTTAAACCTTGTTGCGTTAAAACACGCGAATTGTGATATATATCTATATATATGTGTGTGTGTGTGTGTGTGTGTGTATGTGTGTATGTATGTATGTATGTATGTTGTGGACCCGATGCAACATTACATTTTGACTTAATGCTATATCACATCCACAGGAGAATCGGCCATTGCCCTCGATGATGTCATAAGTTCGATTTATGTAGTTATAGATGCGGTTGTAATGATTTTGAAGTCCGCCCTTAAGTGTTTCATATATTCCTGTGTATTTCAATATTGGTATTGCTCGGGGTTTTTTAAGCCAAAAGATTATAATAATGGTTTCGATAGTTTAGTGGGCCTGAACGATGCTGATTGTGATTGCGATGGTGATGTTTAGGTGGGGCCTCCTTGTTGGTACTATCTCTCCAATGAAATCTCTCAGTAAATAATAAAGACCTATATATGCATTTATTATTGAAAAAAGGGCATTTGTTACAATTTTTAATATGCAGTAGTTTTCTTTATGTATTTTAGTCCTCATTGTTAAATTAATGTGTCCCTGGAGTGTTCGTGAAATCGAAGAGACAGAGGAAGCTGAAAAGTCGAGAAGTTGAAAGACAAACCAGTGCAGAGGAATCCAAAGAGACATGAAAAATCAGGAAGTTGAAGGACAAGCCAGCACAGAGGAAGCTAAAGTGACATGAAGAATTCAGAAGCCGAAGAGGCAAGGAGGCATAAAGGAAGCTAAAGCAAGCATTGAGGAAACTGAAGAGCCAACAAAAAGTGGAAACCAACAGTCAGAGGCATTAGGAATACATAAAATAGGAACAACAAGGAAAGTAGTGTGTGTGTGAATAAACAGATTTAGAGGAAGCCAAAGTTTAGGCAGAGGCAAGAGAAGTAGAAGAATAGAAGTGAAGCATAAAATTAGCAGGCTTGGGAGCAGAGAACTACAACATATATTATAATAGTTTACAATAAAGGGTTGGAGCTCACAGGATTGGAGCCTCATAATTGAAAGGATTGGAGTCCTTGGGAGTTGGTACTCCTAAGTTCAGGACTATTGCCTTGGCAAAACAGAGTTGGTGCTCTAGAGGTTGGAGCCTCACAAAAGTCCAAGTTGGTGCTTAGAAAATGATTGCAACCATTTATCTATTGTATCTATTTCATTGCATAGATTATATTAATAAAATAATTTATTCCAACTATCTATTTCTATGTTCCATATATAAATGTTTTTTTGGTGATAAAAAGAACAATTGAAAAGAAATACTAATTCACCCCCCTCTCAGTATTTCCAACAATTGGTATCAGAGTGGGCTTCTTCATATTAGCCTAATAGCTTGAAGAAGGATTCGTAGTCATGATGAGAAATCACGAAGTGTAAGGAAGACCTCCTTTATTTGACGACACCTATTTTGGTTTCTGGAAAAAGAGAATGACCTACTACTTAATTTCCCTTAGACCTGAAGTCTGGCATTTGGTTCTAAATGAGTACCCAAGTCCTTCCACTCTTCCAACAGATCAAGATTTGAGGAAAGCCTATGTTGCAAATGCAAAATCATTAAACTCCATCACTAGTGGAATCACTGATTCTGAATTTATAAAAGTCATGAATTGTAATTCTGCCAGAGAAATGTGGGATAAGATAATTGGTTTATACGATGGGGACTCAAAAGTCAAGAAGGAAAAGCTTCAAACTCATAGAAGGAAATTTGAAGGTCTAAAAATGGATGATGAAGAAGATATTGCATCATACTTTCTTTGAGTAGTTGAAGTGGTCAACTCTCTTAAAGGATTGGACGAAAACATTGAAGAAAGTACCATTGTTCAAAAGGTCTTAATATCTCTCCCAGACAGATTTGACTCCAAAATAAGTGCCATATAAGAAATAAAGGATGTAGATACTCTCAAGATGGATGAACTCCATGGAATCCTCTCTGCCTATGAGATGAGAAAAGGTGACCCAAGCTCCAAAGATGTAGCATTCAAGGCTTCAAAATCAAGAAAGGGGAAAGAAAGGAATTTCAGTAGTGATGACTTTGATGTGGAATCTAAATTGGCGCAATTTGTATGAAATCTGAAGAAAGGATCTAAGCTGAAAGGTAAGTACCCTCTTATCTATTTCAAATGTGCAAAAATAGGTCATTATGCTACAAAATGTCCTCATAAGCATGATAGTGGTGATGAAGAAAATTCTAAAAGAATGGTATACAAAAAGAAAGGGAGCAATAAGAAGAACCTCTTCTCTAAGCAAGATGAGTCTGATGAAGATGAATGTATAGTCATCAGAAAGAAATCAGATGAATAAAGTGACCATGCTGAAAGCCAAGAAACATTATTCATGGCATTCAAAAATGATGATGACTCATGGCTAGAAGGAAATGTAGGTGAATTGTTAATAAGTGCCATTGAAGAAAATGAGAAATTACAGAATAAAATCATTTCTCTCAAGGTAGAAAATGAGGAAACGAAAAGAAGGGAAGATCTCTTGGAAACAAAGCTAAAATAAAAAGAAGAAACTTGCGAAGAACGTGAAACTGAAATAGTATTTATGAGGAAGGAATTAGAGCAAGTTAAAAAGGGTTGGAAAAGCTCTCAAATACTTGAGACTATCCTAAAAAGTCAAAAACCTCAACATGACAAATCTAGAATAGGTTTTAAAGGATAATAATCAACACTAAGAATAGTGTGAAAAGTTATGCTGATGCACTTTCCAACAATCCAAAATAAGAAAGAGTATTTCATCAAAGGTGCATCCTAGATCCAAAGAACAAAGAGAGAATCACTCCAAAGAAGAATGTGGATTTGAATCATGGATATTACAACAGATACAAACTAGTATTCCATCAAAGGCCCATCTCAAATCCAAAGAATGAAGTGGGAGTAATTCCAAGGAAGAATGTTGATTCAAATCGTGGATATTACAATAGGTACAAAACTATCTTTCTTGGACATTGTTCCTATTGTAAAAAATTTGGTCATCAAGCCAAACATTGCATAGCTTGCAAGAATGAAACACCAAAACTAAAGGATCAAATAAACAAACCATATGGCCCCAAAAGGCAGGCACAAATCAAGACCTACAATTCATTTGATCCCTTGACCAAATTTGATTTGATTTTCTCATTATCCTACAATAATGGACACTATGAACAAAATTTCCCACTAAAAAGAGGAAAAGAAAGAAGTGAGAATCCCAACATAGATAAATGTGGCCTAGCTGTATATGCTCAAGATAATGAAAATCATTGGTTTGAAGATAGGTGCTCTAGACACATGACAGGGGACAAAAGGAAGTTTGTCTCCTTGAGCAAAAATGAAGGAAATGTATCCTTTGGAAGTGTATCTACCAGAATTGCTAGAAAAGGAATTGTTACTCTTTTCAATGGAAAAGGAAAAGCTCACAATGATTTGCTATTAAACGGGCTTAAACACAACCTCCTGGGTGTCAGCCAAATCTATGATCAAAGACATAATGTTGTCTTTAGCACCAAAGACTATGAAATAAGGAATTCTTCCTTAGGGGAACTTGTGATGAAAGGGGCTAGAACACCAGACAACATGTACATTTTGAACAAGATTGAAGAAGATAAATACTACTCAGGTCAAACAGATGAAATTTGGTTGCGGCACAAGCGACTTGGACATACAAGCTTCAAGAACTTGATCAATATCATCAAGATTAAAGCTGTACGAGACATCCCAAAGTTATTCAAACCAAATCAAGGAATATATGGTCCATGTCAACATGGAAAGAAAACCAGAAATAGCCATAAGACCAAGGAGTTCTCTACATCAAAGCCTTTGGAGATCATCCATGCTGATTTATGTGGACCAACTAGAAATTCGACACTCCAAGGAGAAAGGTACTTTGTTTTATTTGTTGATGACTATACTATAATGATGTGGATATATTTTATAAAATATAAATCTAAAGCATTTGAGTGTTTTAAGAATCTTAAAGCTCTTGTAGACAATGAAAAGGACTCCAAGATTAAGTGCCTCAGAACAGATAGACAGGGAGAATTCACATCAAAAGAATTTAATGAGTTCTGCAAAATACATGGAATTAAAAGAGAATTCTCTACTGCTAGAGCACCCTAGCAAAATGGGGTAGTTGAAAAAAGAAACCGAACAGTTCAAGAAATGGCAAGAACAATGTTATTAGCAGCAGATATGCAACCAAAATTTTGGAGAGAAGCAATTGGGATAGTTGTCTATACCTTGAATCGAACTCAATTAAGACCAAATTATGAAAAAACTCCTTATGGACTATGGAAAGGAAGACCTGCTTTAGTAAAGTAATTCAAGATCTTTGGAAGCAAGTGCTTCATAAAAATCAATGATGGCTCACCAGGAAAGTTTGATTCTTGGGTTGATGAAGGGATCTTCCTTGGATACTCTACATGGAGAAAATCCTACAAGTGCTACAATAATCAACTAAGGAAGATAGTGGAAGGCATTGATGTAAAGATTGATGAAGAAATTACATAAAAAGAAATTGAAGAACACAAAGTTGATCCTCTCATCGAAGAAGAAGAACCCGAAAAGGAAGAAATAGATCAAGAAGAAGACAAGGAAAAAGAA
Source organism: Pinus taeda (assembly GCA_000404065.3). Lineage (NCBI taxonomy): Eukaryota > Viridiplantae > Streptophyta > Pinopsida > Pinales > Pinaceae > Pinus > Pinus taeda. The sequence continues at coordinate 95,559 of APFE031090748.1, read as the reverse complement.
CCACCTCATACCCCTTCAAAGATGAAGTTTCTCCAGAAATATCATCTCAAAGAGAAGAATATTGGCAATAGAGATGAAGGGATGAAAACTCGAAGAAGGATAATAAGTACACCAAAGAAAAATGATATTGCTCTTCTATCCATGATAGAACCATAAACATATACTCAAGCAAGTAAGGATCCTCATTGGGTAAAAGCCATGGAAGAAGAAATGTCCCGAATTGAGAAGAATGAGACATGGGAGCTGGTATCTCATCCAGAGGACAAAAATGTTATAGGAACCAAGTGGGTATTCAAAAACAAAATGAATGAAGATGGATGAATCATCAGAAACAAGGCAAGGCTTGTTTGTAAAGGCTATTCACAAATTGAAGGAAATGACTTTGAAGAAAAATTTGCACAAGTAGCTCGTGTGGAAGCTATCAGGATGTTCTTGGCATTTTCTTGCTCAAAAGGATTCAAAATCTATCAAATGGACATAAAATCTGCATTTCTGAATGGGGAACTCAAGGAAGAAGTCTACATGGAGCAACTAGAAGGGTTTGATATAATAGAAGGAAAGACTTAGTTTGTAAGTTGAAAAAGGCATTATATGAGTTGAAAGAAGGTCCTAGAGCTTGGTATGAAAGATTGGGTCACTATCTACAACAACAAGGCTTCAAGAAGGGAGTGGCAGGAAGTAATCTCTACATAAAGACAGATGAAGGTAAATTACTATTCACACTTGTTTATGCTGATGATATAATTTTTGCTAGCAATAATGATGAGATGAGCCATGAATTTTCTCAAAACATGTCAAAAGAGTTCGATATGTTGATGATAGGAGACTTATCTCACTTCCTTGAACTACAAGTATCTCAAACTAGATCAGGATTGTTTATATCTCAAGCCAAATATCTTAAAGACATGCTTAAAAGATATGGAATGGAAGACTGTGCACCCATGAACACACCTATGACCACAAATTGTAAATTGAGCAAAAATGATGACTTCCCTCCAGTAGATGCAACTCATTACAGGTCAATAATTGGAGCCCTTCTATAGTTAACTGCTACAAGAACTGATATAATCCAAGTAGTAGGAATGGTGGGAAGATTTCAATAAGCTCCTAAACAATCTCATTTGTTAGCTGTAAAAAGAATTCTCAGATACCTAAAAGGAACTCCTGATTTCGGTCTTCGGTATCCTAAGAGATCAAATCTAATTGTAATTGCATACACTGATAATAATTGGGTTGGAAGTGTAGATGATTGAAAAGTACTAGTGGAAATGCATTCTTCCTAGGAGACTATTTAGTATCTTGGCTCAACAAAAAACATACATCCATATCATTATCCATAGTTGAAGTCGAGTATATAGCTGCAACAAACTGTTGTACTCAAATACTATGGTTGAAAGAAGCTCTAAAAGATGTCAACATAGGTACAAATCAACCAATTACCATCTATTGTGATAACACAAGTGTTATCAGTCACAACAAAAATCTAGTGATGCACTCAAAGACCAAGCATATACCAATCAAGTACCATTTCCTTCATGAACAAGTAGCTGAACAAAACATCATCTTAGAATATATCAACACTAAGGAGCAGATAATTGATATTTTCACAAAACATCTTCCTCAAGAAGCATTTGAACATCTTCATTAAAAGATGGGGGTTATCTCTTTGGCATCACCTAAGTTCATTCATAAAGATGTTGTAGGACAGGGGGAGAAGTTCTACAAGGGGAGCAGTTCAACAGGGGGAGTCCATATGCATTCCTTTTCCATTGATGTCAAAGGGGGAGAGAAGAATAATCTTTCCATCAATAACAAAGGGGGATATTGTTGACATAGATTATCATTGATGTTAACATGGCAATATTCTAGGAGCTAGATGAGGTAAAAAAGAGCTATCAGAGCTATAGGAGGAGCCACATATATATATGCCAAAGAAGAACATATCAGAGGAGTAAAATAGAGCTATCAGAGCTCAAGAGGAGCCATATTGGGAGTAATATATGCCACATAAGAACTATCGGAAGACCGATTAGAGGAGCATAAAGGAAAAGCGGAAGACATAAAAGCTAAAGGCAGACACAGAGCAACATATAATATATATATGCAATATACACTATCGGAGGTGAAAAATAGTGTATGTATCAGAATACACTATTGGAGGTGGA
>APFE031090748.1:81960-92909 GCA_000404065.3 Pinus taeda | reverse complement strand
ATATAACTGTGATATGTTGCGGGCCTGCAGCAACATTATGCAATGGTCTATTGTTATATCGCATCTACCTATTAGTACTCACATATTGCAATATACAAAGGGTTGTCACTCCTGAAAGCGCTGATTGTGATATATGTTGCGGCCCCGATGCAATATTACAGTTTGACTTAATGCTATATCGCATCTATTGGAGAATCGGCCATCAGCCATCAGCGATGTCATGAGCTCGACTTATACAGGACTTTCGAAAGCTGCAACTATCGATTACGATTACACAATGGACTTGATGTAGTTGTATATGTGGGTGCAATGATTTTGATGTCTAACCTTAAGAGTTTCAGTCAGTTTTTTCATATATTCCTGTGTAATTTCAATATTTGTATTGCCCAGGGTTTTTTAGGCCAAAAGCTTATAATAACAGTTCTGATAGTTCAGTAGGCTTGAACGATGCTAATTACAATCGAGATGGTGATGTTGTAGGTGGGGCCTCCTTGTTGGTACTGTCTCTCCAATGAAATCTCTCCGTAAACAATAAAGTCTGGTATATGCATATTATTATTGAAAAAGGGCCTCTGTTACAGTTTTTAATATGCAATAGTTTTCTCTGTGTATTTTGGTCCTCGTTGTTGAATTAACGTGTCCCTGCAGTGTTGGTGAACTCAAAGAGATGGAGGAAGCCGAAAAGCTGGGAATCCAAAGGACAAGCCAGTGTAGAGGAAGCCAAAGTGACATGAAGAAACAGGAAGCCGAAGGACAAGCCAACAGAGAGGAAGCAAAAGCGACATGAAGAACCAGGAAGCTGAAGAGGCAAGAAAGCATAGAGGAAGTTGAAGCAAGCGTTGAGGAAACCGAAGAGCCAATAGAAATTGGAAAACAATAGTCAGCGGCATCAGGAATACATAAAATAGGGAAAATAAGGAAAGTAGTGTGTGTGTGTGTGTGTGAATAATCAGAGTTAGAGGAAGTCAAAGTTTAGGTAGAGGTAGGAGAAGCAGGAGAATAGAACTGAAGCATAAGATCAACAGGCTTGAGAGCAGAGAACTACAAGAACACAGATTATAAGAGTTTATAATAAAGGGTTGGAGCCCGTGGAGTTGGAGTCTCAAAACTGAAAGGATTGGAGTCCTTGGGAGTTGGTACTCCTAAGTCTGGGATTGTTCACTTGGCAAAATAGAGTTGGTGCTCTGGAGGTTGGAGCCTCACAAAAGTCCAAGTTTGTGCTTGGCAACTGATCACAACCATTTCTATATTGTATCTATTTCATTGCACAGATTATATTAATAAAAGAATTTATTCCAGCTATATATTTCTGTGTTCCATATATAATTTTTTTTTGGTGATAAAAATAACAATTGAAAAGAAATATTGATTCACCCCCCCAGTATTTCCAACACCATAAACAATTATGGTAGGACGACATCCTGGGGTTCTTGGTAGTGTATATATTCCTTATCTGTTGTTTCATTAATTCATAATCTCCAAACATTGTTATATTTTAGCCCCATTTTCCTTGTTGTTTCCAATCCCAAAATCAATAGCTCATACTCTACAATGTTGTTGGTGGCATCAAATTCTAGTTTGAAAAATAATGTCATATTTTCTCCATGTGGAGGAATAAGAATCACTCCTACCCCTATTCCTTCCTTGGAGTATGCAACATCAAAGAATAACTTCCAAATTGCATGTGAGTCCTATACTAGCTCTATCTATATTGAAATTTCACTTACGCCTGAGGTCATTTATGGATCCATAAATAGGTTATAACATCCCATGTACTTATCTATTGGATAAATGGGTTGATTCTTTAACTTCTTAGATTCATTAACCACATATTGAAATTTTGACTCTTTATACAATATTCTCTCCTATCTCCCAATGGTTGGAATGGTGGCATACAATAAATCCATTTGCAAGGTGCCTCCCAGATTTCTAACCTACGATTCAAACAATAACATACCATAAATGATGGGATATTAGCAACTACAATATCCATAGCAATACTTTTTGCATGGAATTTATTTAAGGGATACGATGAGTTCTTTGATAAGGCCTAGGTACTTGAGTCTACAAGAATCAAAATAATAAAGGTCATGGTATGGTTTACTAATTGCAAGACCCAACTATAGCATGACCAATTTTTGGCATAAGATTATGAGATACACCTGAGTCAAGCATACACTTATGTAATAGTTTATCATGTATGTTCAATGTGATGAAGAAACAAGTAATATTGTCTTCCCATTCTTCTCTATGTGGGTGACAAATCACAATTCGATGATTTTTTTTGTATTTCGAGGGTGTCATTGTGTGAGGATGACCTAGTGGACTCAATGAATTTCTTGATGTGAGATTTGTAAATCGATTTTTTGACTAATTCGAATAGTAGAAATGTGACTTTGATCTTGTTTAATTATTTTTCAAGGAATACTTGGGCTATTGTTTTTTCATTTTCCATTGAAAATTTTGGTTGTGAACTTCACAAAATGGGTTTTGTAAACTCTGAGCTACGTTGATAGAGCTGGTTGTTTTTTTAGTATGAGGATTCTTGTGGATTCCTCATTCCATTGGAAGGTTAGGTATTAGATGGGTGAGCTGGCTCGAGATCCTCTTGGGATAGAAATGCTTTTACTTGACCCCCTCCTCTTGCTAATAATTCTGCTCTCGAATGTAAGTCACGTGTTTTATTCAATTTTTCCACTATTGAATCTATGATCTGTTGATATTGTGTGGCAGATACTCCCCACTCATATTTTGTTTCATAATCCTCTTGCAATGCTCAATAATTTGTGCAATCAAGTTCTATTCGATGGAAACTGGGAGTTTGGTCATTGACCCAATTGATGTCCCCTTCTTCATTAAGATCATCACATTCCTCATCCCTTTGGAAATTCAATTCCCTCCTTACTAGGGGTTGAATGGGTGGTTCTTCCATCTTCTTGTATCATTACATTATCTCAAGGTTGAATGACCTCCAAATGAAATTCAAGTTCCTAGGTTGTTGTGTGGGTTTTCTACTTGGTCCTTCCATATCAAGGTGAGATATCTTGATAGATTTCTTATGAGTCTAGCCATTTCTTCCATTTTGGCCTCATCACTATATTTTCCTTAGGAATTTAGCTCATCTTTCACCTTCTTTCTCCCTTTGTATTTCTGTTTCTTTCCACTTCTATCTTTCTATATATATTTTTCTTATTCTTCCTTTTTTATCCTCTCCAACTTTCCTACCACTACCAAATTTCCTTCAAAATGAACAACATTAGATTGCATGGTTGTTAATGTGGTGGTTTGTCTCTCTCAACATGATAGAAAAATCAGGCTCAAAAGTTGTTGTGTAGTTAACCATGGTGGCATTGGGAGTTGTATTTATCTCATCTGGAATATTATTATAAACTTTGTTGAATCTCTTGGTAAATTATTCTATTTTTTTAGAAAACCTCTTCTTTAACGCAAGGAATTATGTAAGGTAATATTTGTAATCCTCCTTTTCAACCCATTGGGCATGAAATTCTCCCTCCAAATCATCCCAAGAAATAATAGAACAAGGGGAAAGTGTACATAACCATTTTCATACTTACCCTTCTTATGCTTGCATAAGGTGTCTAATGAAAGCATCTTTATCATCAACCATGAAATTTCCAATGAAATCTTGAAATACACTTAGATGTTCTTATGCAATCTTCTTCTTTTCATCATTAAACTTGGGCAGGAATTTCATGTAATGTTTTGACATGTCATTTAACACATGTGGCAATGCCAATGGTGCATATATTGCAGCCACCCATGCTAATGGTTGGTTAGGAGGTTTCTAATTCAGCATTGGTTATTTAGGAAGATTCTAATTTGATAAGTTGATGTGTTATAAAATTTGATCTCTTATAATCTGAGAGACCAAGGTCCTAAATTTGTTCATTCACCCATGTTTAGATCCAGGTCTAGTGGATGGTGTAACTAGTGGAGGGCTCTAGGGTTCTACTATATGATGAGAAAATGGTGGATAAATATATGGAATTTCTAGTTTTTGAGGAGGTAGTATTGCAAGGATAATAGGTTGTAATGAAGTTGATGTGCTTGCACTGGAGTACTTATTTATTTGATTATACCGATATACAAATCACTCAAGATTTGTTTTTGGAGGAGGTAAATTATGGTTTGGATTATTTCGCATATGCTTTCTAGTGGAAGCCAGAATGTGAGTTTAAAAATTATTAGGAACTATATGCTGAAAATATAAAAAAGATTTATTATGAGTGTGTACAATGGGAGAACTAGATTTGTGAGTTGTCGGTGTAGTGTACACAGTGAGCATGATAGTGATAATGTGGATGGAAAACAATGGATTTTTAAATAGTGGAGTCACTAGGTGGAATGAACAACAGATAAATTCAGATTCTGTCCACTTGTAGAATATGATAAAATTATCATTTCACTCAGGGAATATGTTCAAATTATCCCTCACAATTGTGCCAGAAGATTTTGGGGCCCTACAATTACACCGTGTTGTGCTATAATGAAAATACTGGGAATATCTAAATCTGAATTTTAATTTTATGTTTTTAAGGGTTTTGTTTCTACTGAAAAATTGTGTATGAAATTACCAAAATTTAATAAAAGTTTACTCGATATGTTTTTTGTATATTTTCAGGTCTAAGCATCCACACACCTTGTGTTTGACATAAGGTTTTTAATGAGAAAAAATTAGAAAATGGAGAACAAATATCAATGAACTAAGGTGGGAAATTAGGAATCCATTCTTAGTCTATTGACATTAAAGAAAGAAATTAAGCAATTAAGCACTCAGCTGTAGAAAACATAGTAATTTGAGTTTATGACTTTTATTTTCATCCCATGTGAACAATCATTATAAAAAACAAGGATACTCCATGTGACCTTGATAAAATTCACAAAAAATAAAAAAGGAAATAAAAAATCTTTTGGGTTTCCTTTAATTTACACAATTATACTTAGATTTCATACAAGCACAAAGTTTACAACATGATTTTCCATGAATAACTTCTAAAATTATATTAATGGCTTGCACAATTCAAATTGAAAGTGGGGTTTACAAAATTAAATGGAAGATAAGATCATTGACGATGCAAAATGCACTTTAGAATTCCTCCCTTGCAACAACTTCAACATGTCCCAGAAATTTCTAACTAAATTTTGGTAGAGATTCAATACATCATAATCCCCCCCCCACCCCCCACCTTTAATTACATCAAAATGAGGCCTATATATAGGCTCTTAAGACCCAACACCCTAACCCTAAACCACAAGTGGTATTCAATAACCACTAGGAATATTTACAAAATTACCAGTTGTTTCATAACTATCATCTTCTAGATGTTTCCATCTATAGGGTGCTTGAATTTTCTGGTTCTAGTGTGGGTCCTACCATGCCTTGGCTATAGTGGATATATCCCTCTTATGCACATGCACTCCCTGAAAGGGTTTCACATCACATTGGTTGGTTGGTTAGTGGGGTCTTCTTCGCTGATTTGGCACAAAAGTTAGATCTTTCATAGGAACCCTTTGGTTGAAGCTACTACTTATTAAATCAGATTTTTATAGGCTCCAACCTACAAGAGGGTCCTACCTCAAAGGAAGCTTCAACTCCCACAATTTTTTTGTAGATTACAACCCACAAGAGGCTCCTACCTTAACAGGCTACAACCTCTTCTTTATCATGCTGCAACATAGAAAGGGACAAAAATCTCTCAATCACAAGATCAAGTCACAAATGTTGGTTACCTCATATACAACTCTACTATAAAGTATACTGTTGCATTGCTTCTTCTTTTCAAATTTGTGCTTCTTCTACTACTAGTCATCAACCTTCTTATGTAGACTATTTTGCTTCAAAAATTTATGTTTCCATTCCACATTGTATATTTTATAGGCAAGCCATATTGGACATTTGTATTCTTTGTAGGAATATCGAATGAAGCATTGTCTCTTGGACTTCCAAAAAATGCTCAAAAACTTGTCTCTTCATTTTCAGTTCTAAAAACAATTTTCAATATAAAATAGAGTTGAACTAAAACAACTCAACCAGTAATAATTACAAGAGACAAATCAGACTTTTATTATCTACATTTTTTGTTCAATGAAACATATATATTTAAGCTTTTGTATCAATATTTTATGTCCCATTTTAACAATGTTCAAACTTCACATTTAATATCATAGACTTTGCACTTCACATCACTTTCAACCTTTACAATTACATTAACAACATTCATCGACATTAATCAATCAACTCCTTTTCCTTTGTTGCTCCTTTGATCCTTGCTCCTACTTCTTTTCTTGTTGTTGTTTGCCTTGCTTCTTGTCTTGATGCTCCCTCATACCTTACTCCTGCTCCTGCATACGTTGATTTTGTTGGTATTTTTCCATCAATGACAATAATTCCATCAATCACCCCCATTGGCGTTCATGGAAACATAATGATCCTCTCTGAGCACATTTAACCTTTTCTTACCTCCCCCTTTGACATCAATGGCATAGGGTTCGCAACAAAAAATGAAAAGGAAATAGTTAGTCACCATCTTTTAATATCTCATGACAATGATCAACATCATATTAGTCCCCATAAATTTGTATACCATTGAAAATAGCTTTGATTCACTAACAACAATGCTCCATTGGATTTGTATTATCTTTTGCTTCATTGGATTTGTTTTATGGTTGCTTCATTTAAAAATGCTAATAATAAACATGTTTCATATAATATAATGAAAATATATTGAAGGCATATTGAATGCTGGAGTATAGCAACGCTGGGGAATATTGCTGCATATATGTTGGAGTGTATCAACGTTGTGGAATATATACATCTCCACCATCAATAGAATAAATATACAACATTGCATATAGTATCAAGAACTACATATGATATCAAACACTGCACATCACATGTTGGTGCCCATTGAATAATGTCAAATGATACATATAATATCAATTGAATTATTTGAAATTTTGCTAAAAATTGATATTTGATACACCACTCCAATGTTCATTGTAACATGGCATTATTTCCAACATTTAGTACACTCTTTCAATGCAAGTCGTAACTCTCAATATTTTGGAAAAACACAAATGAATAACGCATAGTATATTCCAATGCATATAAGGTAATGCAACCCATAATAAATCCAACCATAATTTATTATATAACGCATAGGCCACCACCAACTGTAATATATTCAACAATGCATCTATTGGGCTTCATACATTAATGCTGCTAGAAGTTGTGCTATGGAATAATAATAATACTGAGTCATGCCAGGGAATAATAGAACTGAGTCATGCTAGAGGAGATATACCATTGAGTGAGGAATATGCTGGTTACTCATAAATACATTTGTTGAATCTTCGTGCATCGTAAGACAATGCCAATATCTTTCAAAAGGATTTACATATGAATTAAAGAGACCAAAACCCTAATTATAATATACTCAATATATATTTAAATATATTTATCATGTACCATATCATAATTGACCATACACAATAGGTGTTGGCTTGTCCATACTCATTATTCTTCTGTCTCCTGCCATTCTATACATGTCATCATTATGTTCGTAACCAAATAGTGGTTACTTCTTCCTTGCATTACCTTTCTTTTAACAATTCATTCTTTCCACTACATATCCAAATTACTTCAAGCACTCAATTATCTTTGGGCTCCCATTTCCTTCTTTGATATGCTTGCTTACTCTACAAGTTTTCTTGATCTTTTAGGGATCTCCCCCATTTTTTTGAATACTTTCAATGTATGTGATTAATCAATGCTAGTGATGTCATTTTTAATGGCACGCACTAGTAGCATTTTGTTCAAAAATTTGTTGTTCTCGAAATTTTCCTTAGTATTGAATGCCTAAAAATTGCAATTCAATGACTGTAGAGAATATATTTGACAATAAAATGGATTTAAATGTCTATTCATTTGCTTCCTATGAGATATATGAGGTTTATTTTTTGCATATTGTATAGATATGGAGAATTATCTCTTCGTATAATTCCATTTCGTATTTTTTAAAGTTACTGATGAATTGGCTCTTCATTTAAATTTTTAGATGTAGGAATTTGTTCTTCTTCAACTATGATGCTAATGCTTTAAATAATTTCCTACATAATCTCACTTTAAATCTTCTTGCACTTTGATCATATAACGTTAATATCACCCAAATATTTATGGTCATAATATTGAAGCTGAAGGATTTGGAGAAATCCAAGCAATGAAATGAAATGCAACACATTGTCTCAATCACATGATGGCCTTATAATTGCAAAAGAATTTTCATAATTTTCTTCAGTATTAGTTCTTTGCAATCACGAAAAGGAACTATGCAAGAAATGATCTTTTGCAGGAATTTGCACTTGATCATCAGTTGGGCTAGGTTGCTTCATATGAAAATTGCAAATAATGTGGTTCAAATGTCGATCTCATGATTTTTCATGATGAAGAATTCTTGAAAACTTGTCACAAAGATGAATAAAATCTTCTCCTCTAGGATTGATGGTAGCATTCAGGTTTGAAGATATATTAGCTTTGCATGAACCATTGTAGCTTAATTATTGGTCGTCCTTTTGATTTAAGATCCAACTTCCATAGTAGTGTTTTTTCTTCTACTTGCATGTATATACTTCAATACTATTTGCTCCTCTACTTGATGGAAATATATTATATTTTTCTTGCATATATATATTTGAATGGATCTAAGGTTTTCATAGATAAAATGTTAGTTGAATACACACATCATGTCATAATGTGCATCGATGCATTCCATATAAACATTTATATTTATCAGAACATAATTTTTTTTGAGAAAATTATGATGATGCCGACATGCTTTGTCTAGATATTCAAATGTTCATTTGAAACATTTATTTGCACTCTTATATACATGATATATACATGTGTACATTTTAAAAAAAATTGCATTAAAGACTCAACTTTTGAATGATGCACTTGATTGATGTTTCTTTCTCATGAAGAAGATGACTTGATCTCACAATTTGATGATGGCTTTGTTCTTACTGCTTATTAACTACTTCAAATTCTTGAAAAAATCATATGCTCCATGGTCCTCTTCTTTACTTCTTCTTGTTCATATAGTCTCCCACTTAGATCATGCACTCAATTTCATATACTCTGTAATGTTTTAGGTTCTCCTTTTGAAGTCACATTAGTGAAAATAATTTGCAAAAACTATCCCTAACTTGTTTCTCAGATATTCAAACGGTTATCTAGCAAGAGGTTTTGTAAATATATCTTCTATTTGTTCTTTTGTGGGTATGTATTCCATATTCATTGTTTGCTCAACCACTTTCTCTCTGAGAAAGTGGTACTATATAGGGATCTTCTTATTCTTTGAATGAAGCACATGATTTTTTGAAATTCTTATTGCACTTGTATTCTTACATTTGATACATATAGGCTCATTGAAATTTACCTTCAGATCCGGAACTGTCTCCTTCATCCACAACACTTATGTGCACCAAGATGCAACTGTTATTTATTCAGCTTCTATTGTAGATAGAGAAACTAATGAATGACCCTTGCTTAACCATACCACCAAAGACTCTCCTAGGTAGAATGCATTACCACTTGTAGTTTTCTTATCATCCACACAACTAGCCCAATCCGCATCTGTGTATGTTTTCAAAATAAAGTCTACCCCTTTTGGATACCATAAACCATATTCTGTAGTACCTTTCAATTATATAAATAGCCTCTTTGTTGCTAACAAATGAATTTGCTTAGGTGATTATTGATATCTTACTACTAATCTGACTACCAACATTATATCTTGTCTAGAAGCTATTAGGTATAAAATACTTCCTATCATAGATCTATAAATATTTTGATCCACATCAAGTGATTCATCATCTACAAATTGTTTGCACCCAATTTTCATGGGGTTGAGACAAATTTACGGTCTTTCATTTGGAACCTTTTCAACATATCTCTTAGTTATTTCTATTAAGAAATGAATATTCGTCCAGCCTTTTGTAGGATTTGAAACCCTAGGTACAATGTAAGTTCTCCAATCACTGACATCTCGAATTCATACTTCATCTCTTCAACAAATCCTTTTACTAGATGATATTTATTGTTGCCAAACATGATATCATCCACATACACAACCACGATTAGTAATTCATCTCCATCAGCCTTTATGTAAAGATTACTATCAGTTCCTCCTCTCTTGAAACCCTAATTTTGAAGGTAGTTGTCCAATCTATAGTACCATGCTCATGGTTCTTGTTTAAGACCATACAATCCATTATTTAACTTGCAGACATAGTTAGATTTATCAGATAACAAAAACCATTTAGTTTTTTCCGTATAGACCTCTTCCTTAGGTTCTCCATTTAGAAAAGTAGACTTCATGTCCATTTGGTATACTTTGAAATCCTTGTAACAAGAAAAAGCCAAGAAAATCCTGATTGCTTGCAATCCCATAACTGGTGCATAGGTTTCTTCATAATCATGACCTTCTACTTGTGAGTACGCCTTACACACTAGTATAGCTTTGTTTCTAAAAACGTGATCCTAATCATTCATCGTATTTTTAAATACCCATTTTGTCCCAATGAAATTATTTCCGATAGGTATTGGTGTTAGTTCCCAAGTGTTGTTCTTCTCAATTTGATCTAACTCCTCATTCATAGAATCTATCCAAATTTTGTCTTTACTTGCCTCATCAAAGTTCTTTGGGTTTATCTGTGATAGCATATCTATATGAAATTTCTCATATTTTTTTGCTAGTTGCCTCCTTGTTTGTACTCCACTTTAATCTCACATACTTTGATTTTTAGGAAGATTATTTTGAGTGTGTCTTGAGGGTCCTTTTGAATGAGTCTCCATATCTTCTAATTCTTCATCTTGTGTGTCATTTTCTTTATTGTCAAGATGATGATGATTGGGAGGATTGATAAAA
>APFE031090748.1:66410-79021 GCA_000404065.3 Pinus taeda | reverse complement strand
CACTCTTCCACAATTGAAACACTTAAATGGAAGTTCTCCCTTTTACTTACCTGCGCCTTTCTTCAATCTTCTGAAATTTTTTTCTTCTTCTTCATCAAAACCTGAGCGTGAACATTCCTTTTCTTCTATGGACTTGTCTACCTTGAAATATGCCTCTCTAGTGTCTGCCTTCCCTTTTGGAATTCTCATCTCATATGCCATTGAAGACCCAGTTAGTTGATCCTCGTTAAAAATATCAAAGTTTTTTGTCTCTTCTATAGCTAAAACCTTAGGATTGAATTTAGAACATAATGACCTCAATATTTTCTGAATCATTGCACTTTCTTTGATTGTTTCTCCTAGCCCATGATGATATTTATGGCTTCATCAACTCCTAAAAATACTTTAGCTATATATTCATCTTCCTTCATTCTTAAGGTCTAAAATGACGTTCTATATACTTTTAATTTGGCCATCTTTACCTTTTTACCTCTTTCATGAATCTTTTCTAATTTACTCTAGATATCTTTGGTTGTCTCACAATGCACTACTTTAATAAATTCATAATCACATATACCACTAAGAAGTGCATTCATAGCTTTTTCATTAGCTACAAAATTTAGTTTGGCATCTTTGTCACTAGTTGCTTCCTTTGTTTCTTCATATCCCACCATCATAGCAGCCCAGACTTCTACTCCTATAAACATTAAATATGTTTTCATTCTCACTTTCTAGAAGGCACAATCTGTACCAATAAATAGAGGAGCCTTATTTGTTGAATCCTTCTTAACTGGCCATTTTACCGACTTAGGACCTCCTTCCAGTTGTTTGACTACTACTCAAGGAACCTAGCTGTGATACCAATTGATATTTATGATTGGAAATTATTGGGGGGTGAATCAGTAATTTAAAATCTTACTTTTGCTCAAATTAAATTTCTTCTTATGCAGCTATTGGTTTATGTATGTGCTCTATTATTATTAAATTCCTTTTACAAATGTCAGAGAGAGAAAATAGCAAATATATTTATCAAGAATTCAAGAACATTCATACATTATTGAAGAATCAACACATAAAGTCACTAGATATAAATGGAAACCTTGAAGGGAGAGAACCATGAATTTTAGGCTGAAAGTGATGTGAAAGCAAGCTACTACTCCTTATTGCATCATATTTTTGTAGGCTCCAACCTAGAAGAGGCTCCTACCTTAAAGGAAGCTTCAACTCCCACAATTTTTTTGTAGGCTACAACCCATAGGAGGCTCCTACCTCAATAGGTTACAACTCGTTGTTTATCATGTTACAACATAGAAAGGGACACAAATATCTCAATCACAACATCAACTCATAAATGATGGTTACTTTAGACAATTTTGTTGTCAAGTCTACTGTTGCATTGATTCTTATTTTTAACTCTGTGCTTATTCTACTGCTTCTCATCAACCTTTTTATGCAGATTATATCACTTCAAAAAAATATTTTTTCATTCCAAAATGTATATTTTATAAGTAAGCCATATTGGTTGTTTGTATTCTTTGTAGGAATATGAGTTGAAGCATTGTCTCTTGGACTTCCAAAAATTGCTCACAAACTTGTCTCTTCATTTTCAGTTCTGAAAATAATCTGTAATATAAAATAGAGTTGAACTAAGACAACTCAATCAATAATGATTACAAGAGACAAATCAAATTTGTGTTATCTACATTTTCTGTTAAATGAAACATATATATTTAAGATTTTGTCTCAATATTTTATGTCCCATTTTAACAATTTTCAACCTTCACATTTAATATTGTAGCCTTTTCACTTCAAATCACTTCATCCTTTACAATTACATTAAAAACTTTCATCGATTTTAATCAATAAACTCCTTTTCCTATGCTTCTCCTTTGATCCTTTCTCCTACTGCTTGTCTTGTTTCCCTAAGCCGCTCCCTCATATCTTGCTCCTACTCTTGCATACCTTACTTTTGCTAAAAAATTTCCATCAATGAAAATAATTCCATCACACAATGAGAACCAATGCATTATATTACAAAGAGTGTGCCACGAAACAATAGCCATTTAAAAAAATAATGGAGAAGCCCTATGGGGTTAGGATCTAATTCAATAATTGATTCCCATAATTTACATGTCAAACACCCTATATATAGTAAGTACACAAACCCCTTAAATCTAAAATTCCTAATTTGAAAAAATGAACTTGTGAAGTGGTAGAGGAAGTTTAACCCTAAGGTGAAATTTTGCAGGAAGAAGCAAGGCTTTAGGTAAATATTGATTTTTTTTTTGTCGCAATTTTAATTAAATTTAAATAGGAAAGCATATCATAAAAAAAATTACAACCAAAATATATAGTAATTTTTTATTATACACGGTTTTTAATTTCTTTTCTAAATTGTGAATAAATCTAAAAAAATTGTAAAATATTTTAATAGTAAAATTTAAGATTTTTGCTATCTAGGGTTTTGAGTGAATCACCATACCTTTCAATTTTTGATCTTCCAGTGGATCCAAAATATTTTGTAGCTCCACAGTTCTATCAATATGTCTCGCTTGCAAATGATCTCTCTTTTAATTAAACCCTAACATAAATTGTAATATTTCTTAGTAGTAAAATAAACAATAAAATTTAAATTTTTTACCATACAGGTTTTTGACTGAGTCACCATACCTTTCAACTTTTTATCTTTTGAATCATTATGTTGCTCCAAAGTATTCTTCTATTGCACAATTCTTCTGGTATATCTCTCTTACAAATCACTCACATGAAATTTTGGGTAAAATAATGAAATGGTGAATAAATTTTTACTATTTAAAATACTTTATGAAATTAGATTTCAAAAAATCAATTGCCACTTGTTTTGAATTTTAAAAAAGAACAAAAATCATGTTTTTTTTTCAATTTCTCCACACATCAATGCATTCGATAGTCAAGTGCCCTAGTGCATTTATACAAAAGGCATACCAACATTGCCACAAATATTTTCAACGCACCGACATGATACAATTTTTTAACACAACAATCCAATTTCTATTTAAAAGTATCAATTCTTTATTGTTATGAGAGTACCAAGTTGGTTGAATTCATTTTTATTTTTTAAAAACGGGAAAATGTGCATAGTGGTGATGTTTATTTTTTAAATGAAACGATGTGTTTTGGTAGAAGAACACCAATATGATAACATATTTTTTTTGGAATACCGATAACGGCGTAGGTATTATTTGAATTCCACGATGTTTTAATTGAGTAACCAAAGAACCCATAGTAATATCCATTTTTGAATACCACAATGTTGTTAGTGTTTTAAACACATCGGTTAGATTTATTTTGATAAGCACGCTAGTTTTGTTGAAAAAATATCTGAAATTTAAATTTCACATAAAATGGCATACTAATATCAAATTATCCTTTAGAATGCATCCACATGAATTATAGTAGTTCATAGTATACATTTTTATGCTTAAAGTCACGTTATTCTTGAAACATGGTTTGAAAACTATATTGAAATTCAAATTGTGGTTATATGGTTGTCAAGATTAATTTTGAATATGCACACAAATTTTTATTTATGTTTTTTCTCAAATGTAGGGACAAAATATTAATGATATTTGCAAATGGGAAATTCTTCAAATTCTAGCTTGTTCCAGCTTATAAAAGTCCTTTACGAATTCAAAATCAAGTTTAGATGAAGAAAATATCACTCCATATTTTCAAAAACATCGGAAGCTCTTATCAGGAGCAACATATCACAAGCAATTGGTAGATGAAAATGGAAAACCTCTTCACCCTGCCAATTGGAACATGGAATCTTTTAGCGAATTCAGAAATTGAAGCCATCAACAAATTCAATCTTTACAATATGGAAGCGACACAACCATGGGTCACATTGTATGAAGAGAAGAGGAGGAAATGGAATAGTGATAGGAGATAATTCAAACAATTGAATGGTATAAGCGTGCCTTATATTGATCATTTAAAAGAAAATATGTTGATGAAATGCCCTAATAGTTGGGTTGTTGATCAAGTCAGAGAGGAATACAGTGGATTTGGTCATTACCCGCGTGCTGAAGAGGATGTACTAAAAATAGGGATTGGGTGCAACAACCTGATGATTATATTCTCTTTCTATATAATTTTAGCTTCATACTACACCTTTGAATTCTAACAAATATATAATTTTTTATTTCTAATTATGTTTGAGTTATTGGACACATGACACAATGATTTTTCCACCTTTTTATAGGTGCATTTGTTCCCATATATGTGGGAGTATGGACATCATTTTTGCATGGAGGATGCCAATGATGGATGCATGACACAAGAATATGGAGTGGAAGTTGAATTTGACCAATGTAGTCCTTCTATCCACTGTGATCAAAACCTAATGCATGGGACATTAGGTTACGTTGGAATGTTACAAGAGATCATTCAATTGCATTTCTCTTCATTCCAATGTGTTATTTTTAGGTGTAAATGGTGGGATTACTATTTATTGTAGACCTTTGATAGTGTTTTCTTATTCCATTGTGTTATATTACGAACTAGCATATTAAAGACGTAAATTGTTGTGATTTTTTGGAATGCTTCAAAAACCATGAAGGAGTGCTTATTGTGTTTTGGCAGGTGAGTGTGTGATGATTGGGTGCATGGGTTTTGTGATATGAATCCCACCGTAAAAATAGAGTACCCCTGTTAGGGTGCACTCATGCCACTTTTTGTATGTTTCAAACCCGTGAGGATTTTTCCTTACATGCTGGAGTAATGATTATGTAGAAATCACTGCGAATAGAGAACTACCATAGGAAACCTGATCTCCTTATTGTGTGAATGTCTTTAAAACCATTTTGTGACTAGATTGGAGGGGAAGATGTGTTAGCATTGCAAACCCAATGAAGAAGAGCATACTAATTTGATGGTCGTGTTAAGGAGAAAGCCAAGACCATGGAGAATTGATCTTGTATAGGAGTATGCCATTTTAGCTTCCTTGTAATGCTAAAAGGTTGTTTTTAGGGTGCTATAAAAATATTTCATACCGTCTACAAGAGTTTTAAAGTGTTGCAAAAATATTTTGTAGCGCCTACAACCAAAAAATTTTCAGGGCTGCGTATGAGCTTTTGCAAGCCTGTTTTGGCCTTCGTATTGTGCCAATGATAAGTGAAAGCGTATGGATTTGGGTGAGGTTAAATAATAAGCATTGGAAGGCATGAGAGAGATCTCTCATATAATTTGTGAAGGAAATATCCATTCCTATTGTGATTGCATATTTTAAGTTAAATTTTGAAATTTTCAGATTTGGATTCTACAACATAGAGTTGTGCTTGTGGGTTGTAGTATCCTAGGTTATGGGAAGCTAGGGCTTCCCGGTTTGTCCTCATCATGTGTGCTAACATAGAAAGAAGATTCATCAAAATAATTGATTAACAATGGGTTAAATATGGGTGGTGGGTATATGTTGGCATATAAAAAATTAATTGTTGAACTTATACGTATCTATGTTGTTGTTTAAATTCTCTGAATTTATAATTAATAGAACAAAAGAATCCTTTATATTAAATCTATGATTTATTATGTGGTATAAAATTTATAGGAAATAGAGTATTAAACTACACCAACATAAGAGTTGTTGGAAGAAGGCATGAGATTTGGTTTTGAAAGAATGTGCATAATTTAGGACTCTCTTCTTGCTATGGTACATTACTTTTTGATTTACATTGATGTGTATTATTTATTTCAATTTTTTTTATTCTCACCAAAGTACATACACTCATTACAATTTATTTTTATGTTTGTAGATGGAGCTTGAAGAAGAAGGAAACAATTGATGCAATCAACAAAACAATCATCAAAATAACCCAAGTAATGAAAGTAGCTTGAACATTGACAATAGTTCTAGTTAAGAATGACAATCTATTTGGATATAAATGCAAACTATTATCTTTTTTGAAATAATTATATGTAAAAATTTGGAATTTTGTTTAATGTAATGGATATAATATCTCAATTCAAAGGCAAGGGGTTACCAATAACTATCCCATTTTGTGTGATAAAATTGTTTTTATTCATATATGATAAAATACACATTAATTTATTATATTGCATTGTCCAATTTCATTGTGAAATGTTACACCAGTGATTAAGTATAAATATGATTAAATATTATAATGAAGAAATGCAAAATATGATTATATAACAAATTAATCCAAACATAATATAAAAATGCACTAACCAAAATTTAATTTATATGAATATTGTTATAATATATATGTTGATTTTTTGATAAATAATAGATTTAAACAAACACATTAATTGTGCTGTCACAAGTCAATGTTTCTAAAAAAGAGAAAATGTATACCGAGACATTATATATTAACATGGACCACTGTGAATACAAGTTTTTCAACAATGATGTTTACAATATAAAAAATGGTATCCAAGGTGTTTGTAAAATAAATATGCACCAGGAAGATATACATTTCATGCACCAATGTGATTCATCTTTAATCCATAAACATGTCATTGCCTTTAACGTATCAGTGCATTAGATTATGTAAAGGAAATGGTACTACAAGATCATTGTTCCTTACCCTAGCGTATTTTGTGTAAATTACATCATCGAAGATTTTGCAAGCACATAAGCATAGGAGAGTTATAATTTCCAAGCACCGATGTTATTTATACATCTATTCATCACCCGCTCATTGTTGTGCATAATTACCAAGTGCGTTCGAGAGGATAAAAGAACCATGCCTAAAATATCTTTTTGCATGTATCGATGCTTTCCTAAAAGGTACTATTTGTGGCCTTTTTTGAAGGCATGAGTACTGGGGTGGTATACTTTTCAGGAACCTGTGTTGTTTTCATTTAATGCCCTAGTGCATGGTATCATAGATTGTACGGGTTGGTGCACTTTTATTATTAAGGAACCAATTCCTTTATAAATTTAACATGTTCATTCTCCAAATGTTTGTTTCCAATCCTGATGCTTTTATTTAAATTTACAACACCCATGCTTTTATACTAGTATTACACTAGTGCAATTTTTCCACTAAGCATACTGCTAAGAAAAAATTTGCTAAAACCTTCAGCTATGCAAATTATTGTATTTGCGATGAAGTTCTATTATGAGCTTGACTAAAACATCTTCTACCACAAACAAATTTTCTAATGGAGGTTTCTTTGACAAATTTTTCCAATTTTATAACACTAAAAACCTCCATTATAAGCTTCATTAGAATGTATTTTTATTTTAGTGTCATGTGTTTTATGGGAGCATGTTGATGTAATAGTTTTTGTGAGGTGATGATGAAAAGCCTTGACCAAGTGGAGTATGACTTGATATCTTCTTATAAGGGTTTAATATTTTCTCACTTAGGGTAGTGAACCATTCGATGAAGGTTGTAGCACCCACCTTAGAAATGGCTGAGGGTGTTTCCTGTCTTCAATGGAGTGGCATGGAGAAAGTTACATTCCCTAGTTGGGCTTCTTATTTCATTGACTTTCAACTTTTTGTTTTTTGTTTCAATGGTTTAACAAGTAAAACACTCTTCTAATCCATCACATTTTGCACAGGGTGCGTTTTTGGGTGGTTTTCTTCCTTGGTCCCACCTATGCCTAGATTTGGTTTGATGGTGCTCTTTGGGTCATTTTGAACTATTTTTCTTGATTTGGGAGTCCTTTTTTTTTCTTTTAGTGGTAGTCTGTCATCATTTCTAGTTTCCATCATCTGGGGAATTATTCCTATTGTGCTAAAGATTTATTCGAATGCTCATGCACATACAATACCCTTGCATCTAGCAAGTAATCCTTCTCCTAATTATCCTAGTTCTCAAGAGTATATTTATCATGCTGAATATGGGTCATGCTTGATGGCTTAGGAGGTGGATACAATAGTCCTTGTCCTCTTCGTTCAAAGGAAGAAGGTATTAATATGAAGAAAAAAATAAGTTGAACATTCCAAAGAAGGATTATTATCTATCTCCCTACAATTTATGCCTCTAAGATGATGTGGGAATTCCCTAGATATAGATATTGCATCAAAATGTTTGGTGGGTTGGGCCCATGGGACAAAATCTTGCAAAGAAGTTGTCATTGAGTGGTAGGATCAATTTGTATATGTGAGGCTCTCTAAGGTCCTAGTGATTTTCATGTTTGAAAAAGGGTGGATACAACTTATTTTCAAGACACATGATGTGGTTGAATCTATGGCGAAGCATGTCTAGTCCATAGACTCTAGCCCTATTATCCTCAAAATTTGGTTTCCTACCTTTGATGCAAGGATGGAATGTCTTGATTTTGTACTAGACTGGGTAATATTTTGAGGCTTTCTTAACCACACATGGAATCCTCAGAGATTTGCAAACTTGGGAAATAGTTTCAGTTTGTTTTTTAGAGATCGATTACTCATTTTAGGAGTCATGGGATCCGTTAGTGGCCCAAATTTTTGTCAGTCTATACCTCATAAATAGATTTCATGATACAATGAGCATTGGGATTGATGGGATTTGACTTCAAAATCTGATTATAAAGGGCTATATTTCCATTTTCGATGGTGCCATAAGTATGGACATTTGGTCCAAAGTTGTAGGCTTCCCTTTCGAAATGGTTCAAGCTCTAAAAAACTTCCAGAAAAAGGGAAGGGATAGTGGTGGTATATGTTGATGGGGGTGTTTATGATGAAGGGTTGGTGGAAGATCTTCCAACATTGTCGGGCTCTGTGACTCGCAACTCAATGTTCACTGATCCATTGGTTTCCTAGAGAGGCTCCTATATCACCTTCTCACATATTGAAATCACAATCCCTTGCTCCAGGTACCAATGATACTATTCCTCTTGTCTCTTTACATGTTAATTAATTTTCAAATCTTTGTATGAATGAATATTATTCCTTTATGGGTATGTGTATGGTTTTTTCTACAATTTTTTTTTAGTACTATATCCCATGTAAAAGATGCCTATAGTATCTCCTATGGGTCCCTAGGATACCCTTCTCCTAGGGTGTTAGTTTCATTTGGTTTTTTATAGAATTTTAGACAACAATGATATCCTTCATAACCTCAAGTCAAGGATTATTATATTTGTGTTAGAGGGTTTCTTGGGTGGGCTGGGTCATATTCTACGTTATGTCATTTAGTTCAAGGGTAGGGCAGGTGAGGGGGGGGCGCGGTGGGGGGTGGATTGTATATCTTAAAAAGAAAAGAAAATTCCTATGAAGAAATGAGTACGGGAAGACAATATTCAATTGATGGGGCACTTAGAGCATTGGGTCCCCTTTGTAGGGTGCATAAATTAATGTGTAATCCTTTAATTGTAGGGGTTTTGCTAATACACCCAAGAAACTTTCTTTATGTCATTTGTCACATGTTGAACAATATACTATTATTTTCCTATAAGAAACACTTGGGGATGGGTTGTCCATGTCAATATTTATAGAATCGATTCTTCCTTCTTAGAAAGTTAGTTCAACAAATTTCTGTGATTGCTCGAGTAATTGTTTTTTAGAGGGACGCTAAAAATTTCTTGGTGGAATTTTTTTAGAGTGGTGTGAAGGGTTTTTCTATTTATTTGTATTTTACCCCCACTCTAGTTAATATTTCTGGGCCACATGGGGTTTTGGAATGGAATATTCAATAATTCATTACCTGATATGGACAACCTCATCATGGGTGGTGACTTGAAATTTTCTATTGGGACGGTGGAATATTGGGGCAAATATGTGAAACCTTACCCATTGACTAATTATTTTTCAAATATTCTTGACACAGAGAACCTTTTTGGTTTATTTACATGGTGTATTTCACCTAGTTGGTGGAACATGCGAGTGGTGGATGAAAATATTGCAAAAATGTTGGATTGGTTTCTAGTCTATGAACCTTTGATACGTTGATTTCCTCTACTTTGACAACGGTGGGATCAAGGGGAGTCTCTTATTATCCCCATATTTTATTATAAATCAAGGGAAACTCACAAAATCCACCCAACCCCTTCAAGATGAAATCTCATTGGTTTTTTGTTTAGAGTTTTTTGAGTTGATTGGTGCCCTTATGTTGATAGATCAGGCCTTTTGATGACCTCTCATGTTATGTAAAACCTGAAACTCATGAAATCATTTTTGAAGGATTGGGAGGAAAATATTATAAGAGAGGAGGAAGAGTTGCTCTTAGATATTGCACATTAGATTGAGGCATTCAATGTCATAAACAAGGAGGCTCCTTACTCAATAAAACTCTTCATTGATGATAAAACTATCTTTGAAATGGGGAGGGTTAATATCTCTCAAAACTTTAGAAAATTCTCCTATTTTTCAGCAAGGCCATGGGAATGGTTATAAATGAGTTCAAGTCCATGATCTTTACTTGAAATTTAAATGCATAGGAAATATTAAACATTAGTTCAAAATCCACCTTCGAGGTATCAAATCTAGAGGGTGGCCTCAAATATCTTGGTTTCCATATAAAGCCGAAATATTATAAGAAGGATGAATAATAGTGGTTGATGTAAAATGTAGAGAAAAGATTAATATGTTGGAGCTTTCGATGACTCTCTAGGAAGACAGGTCAATTTTAGTCAAGTTTGTTCTAGAAGCCATCCAAGTATATTGGATGTCATTGGAATGGATTCCCAATCATTTTTTGGACCATGTTAGGAGTATTTGCTTCAATTTTCTTTGGGTAGCTTCACAAGAATAATTTGTTCTTTAGTTGGTTCAAATGGTTGCATCTTGTAGTGCAAAAAATATCTTCATGTTTTCAATGGATTTGGCTAAAAAATGTGGGTGGCACCTCTGGTCTACTAACAATTTGTGGAACTAAGTTATAAAAAAAATATGTTGATCCAAATTCATTAGATGTCTAGATTTAGCTCTCAGACAAGTTGAGACAAAATATTTTGATGTTGTGAAGGGCAGTTTTTAAATCTCTTTACTTGACATCCTTTAGATTGACATAGAAGATAAAAAATAGGAATAGGGTTCAATTGGGCATAGATTCATGTCCTGGATGTGGTAGAAGTCACTTTCTATATCAAGAACTAATTAATTGGCTTAGATACTTGAGGTTTTCAAGATTTTCTCACATCCACAACCTTGCTTGGGCTACTCTTTGGTGACACGATTGGTTTCTTTTGGACAATATAAATTTAAATGGTGTTTTGAGAAGGAAGTGGGCTCACTTCATAAATTCATTGTATACATGTCATATTTGACTCACTGATTCTAAGGAGGAATTTGTTTGTCCCATGACTTCAAATTGTGTCTAAAGTTTAAATGTTGGAGATATTCAATTAAATCTGTTGGCTCATAATTTTGATTTTCTTTAGTGGTGGCATGTCCTTTGGGAAATGAAATGTCCATCAAAATCCCAAATTTTTACATGGTGTATCATCAAAGGTACTATCTCAAGTTAGCATGTGATGCACTTTCGTCACAAAATTGGCCTCGACTAATGAATTTTCTATAGGGGTAGCTCTGAATCCATTGATCATTTATTTGCTCATTGTTCCCTTACCATACATATTTTGGGGGCCTATAACGATATCCTAGGTGGTGCATGCATATGGGAAGTTTCCTCCTTCCTAGAAATATGGAAGGTAATGGTTGATAATAGGGCCACAAAATCATTCCATGCTCTTCCACTTATTCTTTATTGGGGAATTTTGTTGGATTTCAACAAATTTATATTTCAAGATATTTGATCTAATTTGGTTAAGGTTTTTCCTAAGGGTATTGTTATTTTTTCTCACTATCCCCAGATGTAAATTCTTCCTTGAAATATTTTGGTAGGGCTTCATAAGATGAGGGTTATTTCTATGCTGGAGTTTTTGTTTTTCATTTATCAGAACTAGATTTATTTCATGTCATTATTGGATTGGGGTTCCAACAACTGAAAAAAATTATCAACTTGCAAATTCTTAATTTCCTCTGATCTCAAAAAGGGTTACGAACAACTACAGATCTTCAATGACTCATCATTAGTGGTGAATTCGGGTTTATGCAACCCAAGTGTGTCATTCCATTTCCCTTGCACATATTTTTTTTTGTATATTATGCATCTTCAATTTGCTTGTACTTCTTTATCATGTAACCATGTTTTCAAGGAATCAAATTGACTCGCTACTTTCTAAAGAAGGCCTGCACTTGGATAGGAGGATTTTGCTAAGTGAACAAAGTACCATGGGCCAATCATTACCGGTTTCCTCACCGCCCTTTCATGGAGGAAATGATTGCAAAGGTTCTAGATTGCTATAGAGATCAATTTTCATTTCCTATGTATATTTTATTTATATTTATGGACTCTCCTACATATATATTAGATTACCGTTAGTTTTATTTTTTGATGCTTTTATCATACTTGGTGCTTAATTTGCACAATGATTGACTTTTGATGGGTTGCTGTTCCAACAAATATCACCATGTTTTGATGGGAACAATGTTTGTGAAACTTATGGATTTTTTAGTTTTGGAAATTTTTTCCACTTCTAGGATCGTGGTAGATCCTAGAGAATAGGTGCATATGCAAAATGTGTATTTTTTTTTATAAATACGAAAAATAGGTTTTTTCAAAATGTGTATTCTTTTATGAATATGAATGAGCACAAGTTTTTTTGTTTGGAAAAATATTTTCAAAGAAATTTTATTT
>APFE031090748.1:16437-52862 GCA_000404065.3 Pinus taeda | reverse complement strand
TATTAAATTATTAAAAATTATATATTTCTTTCCTATTTATAAACGAGACAACAATCTTAGAGCGATTAAGGGGTATAATTTGGGAGAACGATCTTAACGTGATTAAGGGGTATATTATCAAATTAGGAACACAGTCCATTGAAAAGGAGATTAATCTACAGCCTTGCCGTGATTAAGGGTTATATTTTGGATTGAAGATTACTGTGGTGTGTTTTTGAGAAGAGTTCGGATTTTCCACAGTGCTCATTTTTATATAGTGGACGTTTCGAGTCTAAACCCATACTCATCATCAGAACACGATTGTACGGAGAAAAAAAAGAAAAAGGTTAAGTATAAATATGAAAGAGGTTAGATTTACAGTCCATTCAAAAAGAGGTTAATCGACATGCATAAGCATTAGTCAATTATCCAAAGAAAGGAATAACGTTCTTTTGTTATGGGATTGAAAATGGCTTCTTCCTCTGATTATATCTTTCTGTGTAGTATGTATAACTTTTACACAGGTACTCTTCCAGAGAAGTCCAGAATGATGTCGCAGATATGTTAAAATTATCGTTGAAGAATTAACTGGTAGGTCATCAATAACTGAAAGATGAATGTAATGATATTGATACTGCAGGTGAAGGTCATCCAATGCTCAATCCTCTGAAGTCAGTGGACCATTCCAAACGGACCATTAAGGATGTGAATAATTGTTATACATGTTATAAGACAAATTGCGTAGAAGTTAACTGCTGCCATGATT
This sequence comes from Pinus taeda, assembly GCA_000404065.3. Taxonomy (NCBI): domain Eukaryota; kingdom Viridiplantae; phylum Streptophyta; class Pinopsida; order Pinales; family Pinaceae; genus Pinus; species Pinus taeda. Next base: position 52,117 of record APFE031090748.1, on the reverse strand, counting down.
GCGGGGTGTTATGTTGTAATGTAAACTCGTCACCATCACCACAACATTAAGTCCTTGTTTTCTTTCCTGCTGTTACGATGCACAGCCCAAGTCACCATTTTGTTTAACTTGATTACAAATCCAAGTTTTTTAAATGAAGTCCACAAATTTTGTGGGTGAATACGATGCATATTCTTATGACTACGTTTAATTATAAATTATTTTCTAGATGTTTTTGTTCTTCATTCAGCCATAGAACATGCACAGTTCTGATCAGTGTGAAAATCTCTTACCTTTTTTTAATGTATTAATTACCTAAATAGAAATACAAGTACCACATATGACCATCTTCAAAATTTGTTTTCATGTACTCATTATCGACACATGAATGCTGCATTTTTGGTGTACCAGTTATGCATACGAATGCTCCACAGTTAAAGGATCTGTGAAAATTATTGCTGCACCGATTACCTAAATATGAATGATATATAATAAAATGAACTTTTAAATAATGACACTACTGTACCAATCTTTGAATCTTTGAGGTGTGTATGTCGATGGAAAATATTTAGCCTATCATTCGTTTACTTCTTTTTCATCTTAGGTATTTATTATGTAGAAAAGCAATAAATCAATGGTCGATTTTAATCGTCTTACTACATGGTACTTTTAACATTAGAGAATTATGACAATATTAACAGATTTTGTTATATGTAAGTTGTAATTCACATAGATCGAGAACATTTCTTCCTAACTACAAGGAAAATTCAATAAATACATTAATTTCTATTTTTATATTATTTTAATAATATAATAATATGGTGAATATGAGTTTAATGTGTGATATTTTCTGTGATTTATTTTCATTTTCTTGTTTCAGTTTTAAATGGCTATCATTATTTCTAAATTGACAAAACTCTATGCTTTTAAGAGAAATGCATATAGTAATATCTTTGAGCTTATTTTGATGGTTGATTCGGCGAATATTAATCAATCAAACAGAAATGGGCACCATCAAATAACTGACTGCACCTATGAATGTCTGCGTATCCAATATTGGGTGAATCCTTAATCAAGATAAAGATGTCCAGTAACCTTAATTTTGTCAATGAAATAAACTGTAACTATGTTTCAACCACACTACTGTACGTCTAAGATAGCATTCCTATCGTGAGACTATTGATTGTATAAATATGTGTGTAATTTCCTCATTCAACAATTAATAAAATATATTTTGAGTGACTGCAATTTTAGCTAATATTGAGTAAATCCTCAATCAAAATAAAGATACCCAGTAATACTATCCTTTAACTTTGTTAATAAAATACACTGCACCCATGTCTCATGTCTGTCTGAGTATCAAATATTGAGTGAATGGGAAATCAAGATAAAGATGCCCAGTAATACTAGCCTTAGCTTTGTCAATGGAATCAACTGTACCGGAGGAAGAAATATAATGGGGATCTTCGTTTTAGTTAGCGTACTTTTTCAGTTGATCTGAAAAAGGAATAATGACAATTACTTACCGTTACTGATAGTTGTATTTTGAATCTTTCAAACAATACTAACGGATTGTTTTTTGAACATCTGTATGGAAACTAACTTACACATAATGCACTTTGAAATTTGAAAACAATGGCGGGCAATTGCTCTAAATATTTGAAATCTTGTTAGTTTTAAGGCGACATGAGTTATTAACCCGTTTATTTATGGCTTTTTTGCCTTCAATGTGAACATTTTTTGTTTGATTGAGTTACTCGGCTCTTACAGTCTGTTACTATAGTTACATGTCTAGAAATTTTTTCAAGAAACCACGCGTGACTGAAACATAAGGTTTGGGATAGCTTCATTGCTGTTCCACTTGAAGGGCCCCCACATGTTGACGTAACGAACTATGACGTAAAACATCGTAGTGGTGATTTAGGATATGGTAGTCAGAGCAAACTAGTATAAGTGGCTAAAACAAATACAGAGGTTAGGGCGAGATTTCTATGTTATGATTTTATCATGTATAAATTGGAAGTAAATTATAAATACTATAGGATAGCATAAATATTTTATGGAAGGGAAAAAAAATTGTAGAAATAGATTTATTTTTATTTTATTAAAATTATATATGTTAAATTTATTTATATATTTTTTTACATTATATATATTTCAAATTGTTATTATGAATAATGGGTTTATTGAATAATATTTTGAGTTTTTAAATATCTATTAATTATGTTTTATTAATCATATTATTTTTAAATTTAGTTAATATGATTTGAAATTTATGATTTTTATTTGTTTTTTTTAAGTTTTATTAGTAGAAAATATAATATAATAAATTTATTTATTTTGAAAAAATGTTTAAAGATTTTTTCTTCAAAAAATAAGTTAGATTTTGAGCCAAAGCCTTTACATATTTCATCTAAATCCATGAAGATTCTATCTTCACATGTCCAAAGCATTTTTTTTTTAACTTACAATGCTAAGAATATGCCTATTATATTCTTTGTAAAAAGATTGAATCAAACAAAATTTACGTGAGTCAAATTAAAGAAAAAAGAGAAAAAGAAATAAAAGAAAGAAAGATAACTAGCCTGTGACTCCAATCTCTTTTCTTGACATAATTACATTATTCAAACATGCCACTCAGGTCTCAAACTTGCTTTCCTTTCTTTGACATCACGTAAGTCTCTTCCAACTCAACCAATTCACAATTCTCTCTTCCATCTCAATTAGTTTGCAACTCATGACAAGCATTCCATTTTACTTCTCATCATCTCCAATATAGTATCATAATTTCTTGAAAAAAAATCTTTGTATCCTCTATAGGAGAGTATTCATGTCCAGTTGATTGAGAAGATTCACCTGATTGTATCCTCTACAACTTGTGTTTTCTATCAGAAGATTGCACCTCAATCAAACTTAATGAGGCATGTGTATCCCATGTAGTTTGTTGTAATAAGAGGTAATTTGAAAACCACTTCATAGTGCAATTTTGTGGTATGTCAAAACCACTTGTATGTGTAGTTTGTGGATAGATAGACATAAATTAGTGTAATGGCATATGGTCATCAAAAGTGTTTGATGTGTTTCTTGTGGTAAGTAAAAACAACATGAGGATATGATGACATTTGTGAGAGGTAATATGGACATGGAAACTTGTAGATTATTGCCATTCCTTGGGAGTGTGATGCAAGAGAATCCAAATCATGGTTGAATATAAGCCAAAAGAAACTGAGCTTGTTAAAAAAGGGAAACAAGAAATTCCAATTTAATTTGTCCTTGAATTAAAATCAAATTCTATTCTCATAGCAACTTGTAAATAGTTAATTAAGCTTAAATGACTTAGGAAGTTCGAGTTGGAAGTTTATATGTAGTGATGATGTATGTGTGAACCCTAAATTTTAGATGTCCAGATTGAGTTTATTGGAGTTTTAATTAGATATCTCAGTTCAACCGAGTTATAGTGAGTTAATCTAGTTCTAATTGTTGGAGGAACTAGTAGAGGTATAGTATTGAGTTGGTGCATTAGTGCATCTTCAACGCCACACCATATAATTGAAGATTCACTCGAGAATAACGCATGCATGTCAGTTCAGAGGAAGACACAATTGAGATTAGAGAGCAGGGACAATGTACTATCAGTTGTATGATTTTTCAAGTTGAGTACCTAAGTTTGGATTGCGCAGTTTTGGTAGAAGGATTTTCTAATTAAATATGCGCTAATTCCTCTAGGAAGTGCGCAAGGAAATAGGGGATTGGTAGGCAAAAGAATTGGCTAAGCGTTGGCTAGAGCGGGCTTGTGAGGCAGAGAGTTGATCATACATGTGGAGGGATTGTTATAGTGACAACAAGCATTCTATTTTCTTCTCATATCTCTAATTAATGCAATATAGATAGTCAGGGTTTTGAACAATTGTTTTCCTTCTCGCTGATTATTGTCTACATCGGTCATTATTGGTTTCCACTGTTGAGATATAATAGATTCTTGTCTTGTGCTCTAGTAGATTAAATGAGTTATTGAATCTACAAAAAAATCTATAGAGCCATGCAAACCTAGGAGGAAAAAGATGGTGATGTGTGTGTTGGGGGGTGGGGGGATACGGATAAGGTTCAAATATGGTTTTGAAGATGGAAGGGTTGAATGAACCATGTATATGAAGGAAATCCCAATAAATTGACAATTAAAGTAGTTAAGGACCCATGCATTTCACCAAATGGTTTCTCTTTTATATGAATATAAGCATTCTAGTAATGTTTATAAATGGTAGGTTGGAGCATAGATAGACTTTCTTGACTAAGATCTAGACAAGAAGTAGTTAAAGGGGAGTATTGGATTATGTAACTCTAATTGTGTTAGGTGTGACCATTAGCTCAAGGAGAAGTTTGTTCATATTCTTTTGGAGATGAAGTTTAGAGATATTCTCCAACTGTATACTCACTAAATTTATATTTGGTTGAGATATTTACTCAAATAGTTGTTTGCGTGATCATTTCTAGTTTGAATCTATATCTTAAAACATAAAATAATTTTATTTTATATAATAAATTTTATATAAACAAGTATAATTATAAATTTAAATATTCATAACATATATATGAAGTGAATATATTATACCATTCCATATACACTAGTACCAAATGAGAGATTAGTGACTACATAACTAAAAAAGCTAGTGACCACAATTATTTAAAGTGAATTACTACTAAATTTGATCAATTTTAACTGGACCAACTAAAAATGACTAATTTAGTCTAGTGATAAAATATATGACTAGATAAGAAGTAACCCAACTAAAATCGACTAGCTTAAATGACTAATTTAGTCCATGACTAAAATATATGACTAAATAATAAGTAACAATTAAAAATTAATAACGTAAATGAATAAAATAGTCCAAGAATAAAAATACGACCAACTAACAAGTACACGTATATGAATTAGTCATTTATGCTATTCATTTTTAATCATGTCACTCTAGATGAAAAATTGCAATTTTGATAATGAAGTGCAGTGCAAGCCAAAGAAGTTTCATTTTGGGGTTGAGGCCCCTTTTCTTATCCCTTTGCAATGATACAAGCATAAGACCCATTCTTACTATGTGAACATACTAATGACACTAAAGATCACCCATAGAGGCTTGATATTCCCCTATAGAGGTCATGTGTAGTTCTTTGAGGACTACTTCGCAAAGCTTATTCATCAAATATTCAAATAAGGTCTCAGACCCTTATTTTTCTATTTTGACCAAGCCTACACTTGTAATCACCATAGGCAATTTGAAAGCATTCTAATTTCATTAAGGTCGAATGATGAGGCTCGACCCAATCATGGTGTGCAAGACTTTTTGAATGGTAGACACATACATCTTAGAGGCTAAATAATACCCCTTAGATTGTGGTGCTTTGAATATTTTTTAATAGCCAAGGATTATTTAGAACTTAATTTAATTTTTTAAATTCACTTGCTTGGCAATAGTGAAGGCCATGAGACCCATTCTTATTATGCGAAACATAGTAAATTCCTATAGTCCTAGGTAGAGGTCTTCTTCATGGAAATTGAGCATTTGAAAGACTAATTTAGGGACTAAGGCACTTTTTTTCCTCTCCTCACCATAACATAGATACTAACTCCCATATGTGGTAGAAATACCCCTATGATGCCCATATATAGGCCTAAGACCAAAGATCCATTATGCAGATTGGCCCCATCTTTACTTGCGTGAGTGACTTTTAGTCAAAATAAAATCTTGAAAAATGAGTCCTTTGCACTTGAAGAAGAATTCAACGTTGATGCAACTTTTGTTCGGATTTAATTTCCTTTCCTTTTATTTTCTTTGTCACGAGAGGCTTGTAGGAGCCACATCGTTGATAACAGAAGCATGGGTTTTGATGGTTCATCACTCTTTTCTCAAAAAAGAGGGCAAAGAAGATTTGTTGTATCAAAGATGAGTAGAGTAGAACTGACAATTACTACATAGAGTAGATAGATTGGGTAATGTTGTCCAAGTTTACTTCATCCCCACCAATGCTTGCAGGCAGGTATGCCTCTTCTTTCAATTTTCTCTCATACCCAATCATGTATTTTTTCTACTTCAATTTCTCTGTGACAATTCACTCCAACCGTAAGTTTATTGCACAAATATTTTCCATCCTTTTTTTTTTAGTTTTTATCAATTTGATAAAAATGAATTTTGTTGGGAGAGATTTCCATCAAAAAATAGATAAGGTTGGAATACTCTTTATATACTTGGCTTGGATTGCTAGTTTTCCTGTCACCTGGAAAATCCATTCACTTCTTACTAATGCATTGTTATTAGGGTTACTTTATGGCTAGAAAACAAGATTACAACTTGTTGAGGGAATATTTGGCATAATATTATTTTTATTCATTAAATTATCACAAATTTATATGATTTTTCTACTTTGAGTTTTTTGAACGGCTAGAAATTTTGGTGTTGCACATCCTAAACATTGTCTGTAATGCTACATCCCCCACTTTAGCAACTTAAAATCATTTCCACTAAAGCTCTTGGATAAGACATTACATTTTTTTTTAATTTTACTTATGATTTACTACTTCAACTGAGATCTCATGACTAGGGTATCTATTATGCCATATTTTCCTAGGAGTTGTATCATGTTACATCCACGTGGAAGTTGGAGCAACTTACTTATGCAGGTGGGATAGCTTGGTTGCATGAATAAGATGGTGTGCAAGGGGTGAACATGTTTCTAAGGGATTTGAACCCTTTTTGGGGTAATGAAATGCTATCACTCTACATGATGAGGAAATCAAGTGTATTGTACAATGGTATTATTCCAAGTCCCAACTTGATTTTATCTCCAGTTATGGTATAAACGTACAAAACACGTGACTTTGATGAAGATACGTTAAAAAATTGTATACGCTTATCATGTTATCCCCATCTATATGGGGTTTTAGATGATCAAATTAAGCATGTATCCATTATTTCGTGAGGAACTTTAATTACAATTTTCATTATGAGATCGATAAATATTTATGATGAGAAATAAATTGATGAAATGACTTGTAATTATTATCTACATGTTTATCATAATACTTAACTATGTCTTTTTTATTTTAACCAGTTGTACACAATGTGAGGTGTTTACGAGAGATCCACTACATCCATCTAGGATGGCATTGCCAGCATATAAAGTAAATCTTCATGGCCATCCCTTATTTTTTGGGGATGGCTTGAAATATTCCCAAGATATGTCTTATTAAAAGTGGATGCCCATAACATGGCCATCCCATGTACTTGGATGAACGATTTTTATTTCCCTAAGAACTCTATCTTTCTACATAGAGACATGGACACTTCTGACAATCTCCTACTTGCCCTTGGTCACGTGTGTGTTCTAAATCTTTTTGTGTAAGTTTGGTGGGACTACATCTTCATCATGTCTAATATATCACCCTGATCAGGGCAAATAATTGAACTAATGACTTCACATTAAGGACTTCCTTAATAAATCACCTGATCACTGTCTATCCAAGGCCCCACTGACGCGTGTGTTCTGACTTTAAATTATATTAACTTTTCTTTTATCAAACTCAAATCTCCTTTATTAATCTAATGTAACTTACTAAAAAATCTACACCTCAAGAAAAACCATAAAATTAAAATCAATTATAAATAAAAAGTTTCCAACTAAATAAAGGGGTTTCTTGTAGTATTGATGAGCCTTGGTAAAGGGATAGTGAAAATAATGGGTGAATTATTAGATTACGTGGATGTAGAAGATCACGATGTTCTATCTAAGCTAGGTTAATAATACACCCTTACACATTTTTTCCTTTTTAATATTTTTGTTGAGATTATGGTGATAATGTACTATTGTATGCTTAATTTTCCTTTGAAGGAAAAGGTAACTGGTTCACCAATTTTAAAAATGATTTAATCTGGTGCTTGCAATGTGCATATTTATTTCATTGTATCTAAATTTATAATATTCTCTACTTATATCTTCTATTTCTATTGGCTTATGCATTACGCGTGTGTGTAAATAATGTTTTATGTGTTGCCACATCTAGTATATCCCATGATGCCTCCGTTTCTCCTCCCTCTTTGACATATTTTCTTGAAATTTCATTCTCTTTTCTAGATTCCCTTATCTCCCAACTTAGATTGTGAATTATAATATTTAAATGTAATAACATGCCATGAAATTAAATTATACATAGAAGTATGGGCATCTAAAGTTTGAAAATATTGTATTGGGTCTGAAATGACTGATCACATCTATTATTTGGCTTAACTGTGCAACATAGGAGCATTATTATGAGCTTAATTGGAAATTTGGTATTAGATTTGAAATTTGAAGTAAATTATGTTGTTATTTGGGATTTGGATACTATTGTTTATATGAGATGTAAACTATTATGGGTTAAGTGATCAAGATAATGGTTCTTTATCCCCTCCACCCAGTTTAAAATCCCATGAAGGACATGTCGGTCCATTATGATAAGTCTCAAAGAGTAGTCGACCCTTGGGATAGAGCTCCTTGGTGTGCTTCATGATGTCTTGACTCTTGTTGAGTCATAAGTTATTGGTATATTAGGCTTCCAGACTATTTGATATACTCTTGGTGCTATAGGGGTTTGATCTTGGGCTTCTCCTAAATTACTCCAATGAGCTACCAACTCATGATAATTAAGAGAATATATCTCTATAACACCATATTTCATGCAACATGCTAATGAAAATAATAATAATGTGGGAAAAGGCAAGTATATCAATATACTAAATAACAGTAAAAGCTATAACATCATTTAACATAATAAACTTCATATCTAAACATCTAGCTAATGGAAATTATGAATTTGCAGCAAGAACCAAACCATCAAAATATATTTTATAAATCTATAATAAGATAAGGAAAAAATACCCTCCAAATTTTATTAATGCTAATTGTTAGAAATCCTAATTTTTTTTCTTCCTTGAATCAATTTTCCCCAAAATAATTGGAGTTTTGGATGTTGCAGTAATACTTCAAGCCTTTACCACCTAGCATCTTCCGAGGGAAAATATTTTCAGTGAATGAACTATAAAATACTTTATTCCTCAATTTCAACATTGGATTGTTAATTCCTATCTTGTGGAAAATTTATGGTATGTTGTGATATGCACCTAATATATCTAGAGAACCTCCACACATAAAAACAAGTTTTAGGAAACAACATCGTACATGGGCGTTAGGAAATAATCATTAATATTTTTTATTTTTCGGGGTTTATAGAGTGTAGGAGAGTTTATGGGACTAAGTAGCAAAGGGTGGGAAACAAGTTATTAGGTTTTTAATGATCTTTTATCAAATTATCCTAAAAGGTGGGTGTGATTTGCGGGTACTCATATGTGTCCCTTGAGCACAGGGTGTCGTTCTAGGTACCCCCATGCAGAAAATTTGAATTTTGGATAGTTTTGGTTTCCCCTAAAGTTACCTAAAAACTAGGTATGTATGGGCTTCTAATAAGATCCTCACTAGGGAGTCTTCTTTAGGAATGTGCTACCTTGTCTTACATTGGTTGATTCCTTAAGTATGTTAAAGTACTATTTGCAATTTTACTGATGATGTGGCCAAATTTAATTTATGAATTTATTTTTCCATTGGAGAATTGAAAAGGACAGTGCATATAAGGGACACTTATGTTTTAGAAATGAGTATATTAAATTTCAAGTCCATCTAGCTTAACACCAAATATTTTAACAAGTTTATTCAACAATCCTTGTCACCCATCTCATCTATAAGAGATACTCAATGATGCTTTCATTCATGAAGGACCGTTAATCTATCTATGAGGTATTTAACAACTTTATGAGTGTATATACCTGATACTTGTCTCAACATACAAAAATTGTAGTTTCCTATAATAGAGCTACCTCACAATGCAAATTTAGACTGTATGGGCTGAAGAAAGTAGGTCCTAGAAATGCCAATTTTTTTAATATGACATTTGAGGCAAATATATGTTGGTTCATTTCTAGTGCCTTCCCTGCTAGACAGTGTCTAGCCTCATAATCTCATTCTGATGTAGCCCTAATAAAAGACAATATTTAATCTTATTTGATTAGGAACGAAATCCATCTCTACTTAGACACCACTGTCACTAACACAAGATGAAATATTTTGTTTATTTAGGAGTGCTCACCACATCTTCTTAGATGCCATTTTTATTTACCCTCTTTGGTCAATATTTTTCACTCTATCTCTCTGCAACCAATGCTGATGTCATTACCCCTTTCATGGTATTTTATCCCTTAGGTAAGTGTGCATTATATTATCCAACTTTTTTGTTGGCCCATTTATTTACTAGTGGAGGAATAAATGGGCAAACTTCAATTCCTAATGCCATCACTGGTTTCCTCTAAATAGTCCATCAAGTGCTCTATCCTTTCCTTTTCGATCACATGTTTGTGCTGAGAAGTGAATTATACAACTCATTGTGATGACATGTGCAACATATGTCATGCATATCAATTAAAATCAAATAAAATTTTCCCTATGATCTCCAGTGTCAAAGCGAATTTGAAAAAAATAATGAAAGAGAAAACATAAAAGAAAAGAAACATATATTTATCTTAACCTTGCATCTATCAATTGTAGAAATGGAATTGAATTAATTTTTTGTAAGTGAAAGTCCCAAGTTTTTGCACTCACGAAAAGATTCACACCTTGATGGATTTGATCATTCATAGTGTTGGATAATTCTAGGGTTAATATGGATATATCTGGTGTAGAAAGGCCAAATCACCTATCAAAACAAAATAGTGTGTGTGATACTCAATGTTTATTTAATAAACTACATGAATTAAGAAGCAAGATGATTAAGAATTCCTCCTATATTTAGCTACGACTTTCACGACCATACAATCGATATTTAATTAGGATAAAATTATCGATTCTAAACAATCTCTTTAGAGTAATCACCTTATTCTAGCAATAAGTAGTTACTCTTTGGAAATAAGAAGAAAGATACAAAAGCCTTTAGATACATTATGACAACATGAAGACCAACTTCTGCATGTGAGAAACATACTATTTCTTAACTTGATTTACAAAGCCCTTGATTCCTTCACCACCCATAGAAAAAACTATGGCATATTTTGGTGCTTCCCAGGAGGATTTTGCAAAATCTGTGTGAATTTTCTAGTCAATAGATCATACAGTGATTTTTGTAGCTCAAATTAATACACTACAAGTTTTTCATGAACTTCAACGAACTTTTTAGAAATTTTGTATATATGATAACCAAATATTGAGATAATAAAAAAATTGATGATAAAGATCCTCCTATTCTCTGATAATCATTAAAGGCTTCTTCTAGATTGTGATGTGGTCCTTACTGCAAATCTTGAAAATAATTATCCAAGAATTATCTATGAAACACTAGCCATCTAGAAAGATGCTGTTAGGATCATTGTGAAAAAATAGCACTGAAAAAAATTTGGCGAGGTTTTAGAATATAACTTGTCAACAATGTTGGTGAAAAAATTAGCAAAATTCAACAATCTATGGAAAAAAAAATACAAAGTAATTTTTTTTTTTTTCCAATTTTTGTAACATATAAACCAACAATCTTAAATCAACATATCATCACATGAATATGGAAAACACATCCATACATATCATGTAGGGGATGCCAAATGAAAAAAGATACATCAAAATTAATACTCTACCCTGAACCTTGATAGCTTTCTAATAAAGGACTAAAAAATGGCCAACCAAAAATAAATGGCATTTAATATATAAATGCATATCATCATCATCATCATCATCATGAATCATCTACAATTTCAAATCTAGCAGCTAGCTATCTAGCATCAAATCTCTCTATCCCTATTCCAGGAAAAGGTCATGGTGTTTTTGTTTTCCACTAGAAGGTTCCACATCATTTGTTTGATGTTGGATAGCTTGTGTGGCTTTATCAATATATGTATAAAGTGGTGTTGTGTTTCCACATCCCCATTTTTGATGTAAAAGTCATTGTTTTCCCTCTACTCTTGTTTCTCCTCCACTGTCAACTATACTTATTGTTATTGCTCCTCTTCTAACCATGTATGTACCTTCTATATAATATGCACCTTGTACTTCCCCCTCCACTTCTCTATGTTGATATTGTCTAAAGAAATGGTCAGTATGGATTAGGTATATTGACTAGTTGTCTCACCCATGATCAATGATTGCAGTGAGCATATATCAAGTCATTAATATGTGGGAAATCAAACCTATAAGATGATCATAATAAATTTAGTGAGTTTTCAGGGTCATAATTATGTTATAGGATCATAAATTATAATTATCATAATTTCTTAATGAGGTGCTAACATATTGTGTTTCTTTGAGTGTAGTTTTTCAAACACAATCCAATCATGTTTTCGTCTTGAAGTGGTATAACTTTGGTTGAGTACTAGAATATAAAAAGTCCATAAATTTGGTGCTTTTGCATTGCAATTTAGCCATAAAACATCTACAAAAAATAAGAAAGAAAATTAAACTACATTTCATTACAGTGGAAAATAGGACATAGAGAAACACAATTCAGATTTCAAATAAAACACATTATTAAAACTATAAATTATAGTGGCTTATGTAGCATATAAATAATTATTTCTTTGATAACATTGAGAAAGCCAGATAGTCTTCCAACATCTCAATACATTGATTTACTTCGCTTCAAATGTGACCCTTATTTTTCCAACCATCATAATTTATAGAATGAGTGGTTGGTCTATGGGGATGAGAGATTGACACCTTGTTAAGAGTATCTTACAGAGTTGACTAATCTGTTGGCGTATTGGACTAGGGTGTTTGATAATATCTTTTTGTGTTGAATAGAGAACTTACTTTATTTCAAATTCAATTGATTTTTTTTTTGCTTAGTAGTATGGAATTCCATGTGTTTTGCATGATATCCTTGATACATATCCATATTTTAATCACAACTTTTGTTTTGTATTGGAGACTAGGTTTATTTCACAATCATTTTTAAGGTATTATTTCCAAGGACTATGCTAGTTGTTTGGGAAAGTAGTCTTGGCATGTTTTCCAAATGTGCACCTTCTACATGAAACCTATTGCAAAGTGTTAAAATATGGAAGACATGGGAGTATTTCCCTTAGAGTAGGAAATGTTATATAATGTGGTGTGATATCCTCTTGTGCCACACCTCGCACAAGTTTTCATTGTTATGAACTAGGTTTTGATAGGGGAAACCTTTATATATGAAATTTTGTTACCCCTATCACTTAGGATGCTTTTGGGTTAGATTACATGAGCCTAATTAAGGCCTAATGATTAACTATTATATAGACCTTATACTCCATTATTGAACACTTAAAATAGGTTCTTATTGAGAATTGGAATAAACAAAACATCATCAAAGTCTAAAGAGTAGCTTGACTAGAGTTGGAAGGGAATAAAACTAACCTATGCTACTCGGTACTTGGCATCATAATGACCAAGCTAAACCTAAACCCTTAATTTGTGTTTTCTTGAAGTAGGAAACAATCACTAGACTAATTCCATATGCTAAGGAGGCCCATTGTTCACATAGTAAGCACCAATGGAATCATGCTCAGATTCATCTTATTCTTGGAAAAATCAAGTGTTGAGAAGGTTCAACTCTCTCAAGGTCCAAATAAAACAAAGAGTTATCAATTTCACTTAAAAATTCCTTACATATATTCCATGAATAAATATATATATCATTGTTGGGGTTTATTTGAACATTTTTGAAAGGAATATTGTCAACTCGCCAATATTTGGTCCGGTTTATATGTATATATACAAAAGGGAAGCCTAGATAGTTGCCTACATCTAGTTGATGATACATAGCATAAATCCTTAAATCGATTATGCCTAAGACTTGGATGTAATATCCCAATTGTGAGGAGGAACGAATTAAATCATCCTATTTTTAATGAGGAATCCAAGGTCCCACAAAAATAGACACTATTTGGTAGAGCCCAACCAGGGTGTGGAGCATCTTTTAACTTAGATCTTCATGTTTGTATGAGGAATCAAATGATCCTTTATTGTATTCATAATAATTTGCTTGGCCTACGAACTCTTGTGGATCTTTAGGCATAACATCTTTGACAATGTCTAAGATAGTAAATTTGAGGTGCCTTCCAACATGTTCTCAAATATGACATTAGCTAATTCCATTATTAATACCTATTCCAAAATATCCTAGATCTTGTAGATAGGTAAGAACAACCTTTGAAACCCTTGAGAAACTCAATTAGAGGAAAGATATGATACCCTTTGGATTTTGCTATTTCTAGGTTATCATTGTCATAATATTCCATTAATTAAATAACTCTTGCAACAATCATCCAATCACTAAAAAAGTAAATACCATAAGCATAAATTAATTCAGACATGCATGTAATTTTCTTTGTCAAACATACTTATCATTCAACTAATTACTAGCAACAAGAAAATCTCCATAGCTACTAAATCCTAGCAGTGCCAGGGGAAATAAATCCACCCCAACTTGAGTTGTATGACATGCTAAAGAGGTACAACATGTGGTGAACTCAGAAAACAATAATGTCTATTATACCTTGTTGTATCGTTTTATGACTAGTGATTCAATACAGTATGACACTCTATAGATTTGTATGGATGTGCATATTTTTTGTATAGCCTTTGTGGTGTGATAATGCTTCTCCTAGGTAATGTGATTTACTCTATTGTTCTCTTTCGGTTGTTTTCCCTGTCTAATAAGAATTATGTTTTAAGCCTATCTTGATTTATATTTTTACTTTTCATGGAAACCATGATTTACCAAAACCATAATATCTTGGTGAGATTTCTAATTCAAATTAATCTTATAGTGTAAGTAATGACTAAATACTCTTTAGACTCAACATATAAATATAAGAATTTTGAAACATTCACCTTGAACATATGCGTAATTTCTTGTCCAAGCTATATTTCTCAACATAGATACATCCATTATACACTTCCCTTGTTCATTGCTCCACCTCTTAGGTTGTCACTAGTAACTGTGATTCTATCAACAATATCTTTCCTAGAACCTTGAATCCCAGGGGAGTTAGGTTTCCATTTTATTGTACTTTCGCTTTGATCATATGCTCAGGTCCTCTCAATCCTATCTAATCATAAGAGGATATAATTTTCTATGCATTGGCCCCTTTACAAGTATTGCTAACTCTATTGAGGAGTTTATATTGTTTCCTCATTACACATCCTTGTATCCAACATTAGCTTTAGTTATAGATCAAGCTCTATTTTAAGTTGTAACTTTAAGAATTAGCGCTAGTGATACCCTCCACAAAGCTTGACATTCTCTCTCTTTTCTTACATTTATGCTTTCTAGGACTTGCACCTTCTTTTATATGTTCTCTTGGCTAGATCTATGGGTTTTTAGGCAGACACTTGGTTATTCAATTCTTTCTCTTTATCTTATTTGAGTATTATTCTAGGAATTTCTTTAATTCTACCGCATTGTATTTGCACTGGATGTGTAGTATCCCTCAGGAAAAACTTTCTCTTAGGTTTGACAAGAGCAGAAGACAAAATTTGTATTCTAAGTAGTATCCCAATGTTCTTACATTTTTTGTAAATAGAGACAATATTGAATATAATAAATAATGGAACTAGCATCAAATTCCACCAACCTTTCATATGCATGAAACCAATACAATAATATATAATGGGTTATAAACCCATTGTCTTTCCAAATTTCACACTACAATTTTTGATAGATGACAATTTATAATGCATCAACAAACCCTATTATCCTAATACTTTTAGTTTGACTTTAAGCCTTAGGAATACATGATATTTCATTTCCTCTTTGCTGCCATAGTATAATGGATACCACAGACCTGCCTTATGGCCTAGATGAAGCCCTAGTTGATAGATTTCCTCATAAGAAAGTGAGTTGTTGCTCCAACAATCCTTGAACTAGCCTATGATTCCCTAAATAGTTTGTCATTGCTCCAAACCAGATCCTAGGAGGGTCTCTTGCCACCATTTCCATCTCATATAGACCCATTGACCTCAACAGAACTTCAAGAATGATGAATTGATGCTATGTATCAATTGTTGTCATAAATAACCATTCCAAGGTAGTTTGCAACAATCAACCTTAGTAAGGTTTAAGTAATCCCTCATTATCACAAAAGGTTCCTTGGGATATCTCTTGTATAATTTTTTTCTTCTTGTGCTAACATTTGGAAATAGATTGTTGCCTTAGATTTGGCCTCAGTGTTATTTTACTACCCCAAATATTTACCCTTTAAACAAATTTTCTTGCCATAAAGTGACCCTTCAAGGTGGGTCACATGCCTCAAATAGGATTTCAGGGCTATTTTCTACCGAAACCTCATTGGAATATGTTATATTCCTTGGAAGGTAATAATGTCTTTGTATTATGTCGAAAGTTGTCCACAATATTCTGTAAAAGAGTAATACATTATATCCCATATTTATTATGGAATAATATACTCTTGTATCCATTTATTATATAAAGAGGTGTTATTTTGGAGAATTATATTATCCCACATTTAATATGTGAGAGTAATTCCTCCACATATCTGGGTATATAATATGGTCAAGGGAGCCTCCTAAGGTAGATACCATTTTGTGATACCATCACATCTTATCTCGTGCTCACAACATAACTCCATTTGTATCGGGTTATTTGTAGTTGCTCTCTTTATAAGATTGTATGAGATTTATGTAGATAATAGAAGAAAACCTTCCTGTGGACGTAGCCCAATTGGGTGTTATCTATTGTATTCCTTTTCGTTGTTCTCTTCCTGTTCTTATTTATATGTTGATATATTGTTGGTTTCTTAGATAGATAGCAAGATATACTAACATGGTATCATAGCCATAACTACTATGATCTAGCACCTTCTTTTAATTTAACCATCAACATGTTTCTTGATTTTTTGTTATGTGGGCACTCATTATTTTCCATAGATTTTCTTTCTATCTAGTCGACATTAGGCTTATATATAGATGTGGGCATGGTTCTACATATTTGAGTTTTTTTCTCATAACCCTAACTTTGTTATTTAGTATTTTTCATAATTTTTTCTCAAGTTGCACTTGATTATTTTTATGTAAGATCTATATAGTTTTTGGATTCTCCTGAAGAAGATCTATCTTTGGTTGTAAGATCTATGAATTTCATCCAGTTCTTTTGTCCTTTTTTTCCCGGCAGAAGATTGGTCGATCGAGGTTTCAGATCATAATTTCGGCTGCTTAAGTGGATGCAGAGTGGCTACATCATTTCTGAAAAATGGTTATAATAAGAATTTGGAGCATTATTAAGTTTTTTTGTTCTGACACCGTATGTTTTTTTTCCAGATCTGCTACCTTTTGTGCGTAATTTCCCAGAACATAGTAGAAATTTGGGTTCGTCTTGCTAAGCTACCCAATTTCAAAAACCAAAGTAAACACAATTGAAGTATCAGAAGCAAATTAATCTTTGATTTAAGATTGAAAGTTTTTCAGGTTTTTTTCTAATGGTAGAATGAATTGTAGAAATTTATAGTTTTCTATCCACTTTTTCTCTTGTCATTTCTTGCATTTGGGTTTCTATTTCTTATCAAAATTTCTATCATTATGACTTCAGAAGTAGCTTATATTCATGAACTTGTCGATTATAGCTATCTTGCATGGAAAATGAAAATGATTTATGTTCTGAGGAGTAAGAATCTATGGAGGTTGGTTAATGGTGAACACAAGAAACCTACAAATGCTTAAGCCTTAATTAAATGGGAATAAAAATGTAATCAAGAAAGAGGTATCATTGGTGAAATGGTTACATATAGTCTTCAGGTAAGTATTGAGACAAAATACAACCCGGTTGAGGTATGAATAATTATTGCTTATTTATTTGATAAATCTGATGATGTTTCTACTTATTACCTTGAAAAGAAGATTGATGAGCTAGATCGTACTAATTGTGATAGAGTAGAATTATATTTTTTTGAATTGAAAACCTTAAATGAAAAGATAAATCAGTGTGGTAAAGACTACAAGAAAACAAACACTGATCTCATCATTCTTGTAGAACAAAAATTTCCATCTTGTTTTGACATGTTCATCCAAACTAGGAATAGGGCTCTTGAATTGTCTCAAAGTACCACAAAAACTACTTTTGATGATTTCTGTAAATGGTCAATAAATGAGCAAAAAAGGTTGATTTATTTAGGACATGTCTCACCTAATAAAGCTCTTATGGAACATAATAAGAATACTAAGAATTTTGTTAATAATGCTAAAGGTTCTTATTCACACACGTCTAATCATAGTAATAATAATGGTCATGCTTCTCATGCACATCATGAAACTAGTAAGAGGAAGAAATTGTATGATCCTTGTAAGCATTGTAGTAAAACAAACCATATTGAAAAGAATTCCTTTAAAGCAAAATGTTGAATGGCTAAAGCTAACAAGAAAAATTCTAATGAATCTCAAGTAGAATTATGTGCATCTATTGTTTCATCTAGCAATCCTTCTTCTAATGTGGAATGGATAATGAATTATGGTGCTTCTAAACATATGACTGATAATGCTTCTTTTTTTACATCTTATGAGACTAATAAGCACTCATCTTAGAATGTTTCTATTGGTGACGATAAAAAACTTTCTGTAATTGGTTTTGGTAACATTAATGTTGTTAATGGTCAATTGGAAGATGTTTTTCATGTTCAAAACATGCCCATCAACTTACTTTCTATTTATTGTGCATGTCAAAAAAGTTTTAAATTTGAAGATTGGCATGATAAATATGTTCTTAAAGATATCAACCGAAATTACAAAGTAGTCTCTTTTGGTTGTGTTGGTCATACAACTAGTTTATATAAATTTGCTGGTTTTAATTCAACTAAGAGACAACTCTCTTATTCCTATGTTTATCATGGTGATGGACTAGGTCAATTATGGAATGAAAGATTGGGTCACTTGAATTATGGTAAAATGCAAATTCTAATTGAAATGGTTCATGGTTTGCCTAATATTTCCTCTACTATTGGTGTTTCTGAAGGATGTGTTCTTAGTAAACATCATAGAGAAATATTTTCTAAAGGTAAAGCTTGGCATGCTAAAGCACCTTTGTAATTAATTTGTAGTGATATCTATGGTCCTCTTGTAGTTCCTTCAGTTTCTCATGCAATTTATTTTCTTACCTTTATTGATGACTTTAGTAAAAAATCTTGGGTTTATTTTTTGAAAATAAAAGTGAAACATTTGTAAAATTTCAAGGATTTAAATCCATGGTTTAAAATGCATCTGGTAAGAGTATTAAAACCTTGCGGTTTGATAAAGGGTCGGAATTTATAACAAATAATTTGATGCATATTTATCTAAACATGTTATTCAACATCAAAATATTGTTCCTTGCACACTTCAACAAAATGGTGTTTCTAAAAGGAAAAACAAAACTTTAGTTGAAATGGCTAGATGTATGCTTTATTCTAAAGGACTACATAAGAAATTTTGGGACGAAGCCATCTATTGTGCTAATTTTATTTTAAATAGAGTTCCTAATAAATATGTTAAGCATGTTACCCCTGAGGAAAAATGGAATGGACTTAAATAGGATATTAGTAATTTTAAGGTGTTTGGCTATGAACGTTGGGCTCATATTCCTTGTGAAAAATGGAAATATTTAGAACCCAAATCTTACAAGTGTATCTTCATTGGTTATTGAGAATTCCAAGGATTATAGGTTGTTTTATCCTTCTAATTGAAGTGCCATAATCAAAAGGGATGTTCAATTTCATGAAATCTCTTCCCCATCTAAGTCTCTAGAATCTCATGTTACCCTGAATTTTGCAATACCACATGTTAGTCCTATTCCTAGTACTCCTCCTTCTAGTTTTGTGCCTCTTATTTATCTTGATTGTTCCTCTCCCTCAAGTGTTCCACCTGAAACTCATGAAGCTCCTGAAGTGACTCTTGTTTCTTTTGCTCTTCCTGTTTGGGCTCAGAAAAATCTTGAATCTACAGTTAGTGAGGTCAGAAATCTTTATGGCACTCATCGAACTAGATCTAACTTTGCTCTTCTGACCAAATTTTTGGCCACGATGATCCTACTACTTATGCTCAAGCTAAGGGTAAGCCTCATTTAGAAAAAGTTATGTCTATTGAATATGAATCTCCTTTGAGAAGCAAGACTTGGTCTCTTGTTCCTCTTCCTTTAGGAAATAATTTAGTTGGCTGTAAATGGGTTTATAAAACTAAGTTCACTGCAGAAGGACAGATCGAAAAGAATAAAGCTAAATTAGTTGCGAAAGGTCTTAATAAACTTGAAGGTATTGCTTATAATGATATTTTTTCTTTTGTTTCTAAAATGAACACAATAAGAACCATTTTATCATGTGTTGCATCCTATAAATGGGAAATTCATTAAATGGATATTAAAAGTGCCTTTTAAATGGTGATCTTACTGAACAAATTTATATGCAACAACCTCCTAGTTTTATTTCCACTGAATCGTCAATTTTAGTATGGAAATTACACAAATCTTTATATGGTCTCAAACAAGCATCTAGGGCTTGGTATGATAAAATTGATGCATATTTCTTGAATACTGGTTTTAAGCATTGTATATCTGATCCAAATCTGTACGTTAAGAAATTTGGTTATAATTTCCTCATTATTGTTTTATATGTGGATGATCTAATTATCACTGTAAGCCAACTTGTATTAATTCAAGATATGATAATTTCTCTTCAGAAGTAGTTTGAGATGACAAATATCGGTACATTGCACTATTTATTGGGTCTTCAGATTTGGCATATGGTGAATGGTATTTTTCTCTCTCAGCCTAAGTATGCAACAAATTTATTGGCTCGTTTCCACATGAGTGATTGTAAACCTACTCCTACGCCATTTCAATCTAGTGTAAAGTTAATTGTTGAGTGTACCACTCCACTATTTGATGCTATTCTTTATCATCATCTCATTGCCAGTTTAATATATTTAACTCACAATAGACTAGAGCTCTTTTTTGTGGTCAGTATGGTTTCTTTATTCATGCAACAGCCTCATGAAATTCATTGGTAGGAAGCTAAGAGAATTATATGATATTTTTACAGGGGACATTGCATTATGGTGTATTTTATTTGAGCAGTGATACAATTTTACTCTCTGGTTATACATATTCTGATTGGGTAGGTGATAGTTTTGATTGACGATTAACTACTAGTTACATATTTCAACTTGGTTTAGGTCTGATCTCTTGGTCCAACAAGAAGATAAGGATTCTTTCTTTATCTTCATGTGAGGCAAAGTATAGAGGAGCCAAAGAAGCAACTAAGGAAGTCATTTGGTTACGACATGTTCTTACTTACCTTGGTCTAGTTCTGAAATCATCCACTGTGTTGAAATGTGACAATCAAGGTGTAATTCAGCTTGCTTATAATTCGGTATATCACTCCAAGATGAAGCATCTCAACCTTGATGCTCATTATATTCGAGGTCTTTTCACCGATGGCATTCTTTCTCTGAAGTATTGTCCTACAAAGCAATAGTTAGCTAATATCTTCACCAAATCCTAGACATAAGAAAAGAATGTACATCTTCGTTCTTTGTTTGGGATGAGGGAAGTTGTCATCAAAGGGGAGCAGTAATGACTCCTTCCTTTCATAGTGTTAGGATGGGCCCTTCTCCCAACCATTATTAAGGGGGAGTGTTGGAATATATTATATTCCTTAGAAGGTAATAATGTCTTTGTATTATGTAGGAAGTTGTCAATAATGTTATGTAAAAGAGTAATACATTATATCCCATATTTATTATGGTACAATATACTCTTGTATCCATTTATTATATAAAGAGGTGTTATTTTGGAGAATTATATTATCCCACATTTTATATGTGAGAGTAATTCTTCCACATCTCTGGGTATATAATAGGGCCAAGGGAGACTCTTAAGGTAGATACCGTTTTGTGATACCATAACATCTTATCATGTGCTGACAACATACTACCATTTGTATCGGGTTATTGTAGTTGCTTTCTCTGTAAGATTGTAGGAGATTTCTGGAGATAATAGAAGACAACCTTCCCATGGCATAGCCCAATTTGGTGAACCACGTATATCTGTTGTATTATTTTTCCTTTTTCTCTTTATGTTCTTATTTATATGTTGATATATTTTTGGTTTCTTAGACAAAGAACTAGTTTAGTAGTCTAATATTATAACAAACCTCACTTTCATACCCTCATTATCATTGGAAATGAATTGAATAGGCCTATGTTTTTGCAGATTATCCCTTCATAGCCCAAACAAGGCCACAATTTTTTTTGTTGTCTAGCTCCCTCAAAACTTGTAACTTCACATCTTCTACTACATTAAGTTGTTTTTTTTCTAACTTAGGGTCACTCTTTTTGCAACCTATGAAGCTCCGCCTCAAAAAACTGACATTTCTCCATGTTCGAAATTATTTGTTCTTTCCAGTCAACTATTCCTATAAACATGGTAGCTTCCTCTTTTACTTATTGAAACAACATTTCAGTGCCTATTTCAACCCTATTTATTGATACAGTGTCTTATGCACAATGATGTCGACGAGGACCATTTTTTTTCACATGGCATAATTACTCCATTTATTTAAGAAACAATGGGTTGAGAAGCAACCAGCTCAGCATTATTCCACTCTGCCACTCTTTGTTTCATTCAGGAATGTGAATGGCTTAACACTTCCCATCTAATAATTTTACACCTTAGTAAAGATCTCTTTAATTTTAAGTTGTCTATCATTGTATGCCATAGTTTCAAATCCATCACATGAATTAGGGATAGAGCTACGATCAACATCTATGATCACTACCTCCTTCAAAGATACATTTTTAGACTCTTTTCTTGCATATGATGGAAATACAAGTTTTTTTTTTCCAAAGTATTCCCTTATTATAATGAATAAGCATTAGGCATTAATGTAATCCCCACATATATTTCATTTATGTTGCTTTCTTGAGAAGGTAAAGAAGAATAAGGCATAGTGGTCGCAACCCCTTCCATATGCTAATTTATATCGAATATATTTCATGTTCAGTTGAAGGAGCAGGACACATGTATTCAATACAACATCTTTAAAACATCTGATATAACCCATTATCAATATGGATAGGGTGTTCTACCAAAGCACCCTCTAGAATATTTTGCAAATCTTTTGGCTAATATTGGATTGGGTTATAGTCTTCGAGAAAAGTCCACCCAAGTTGATTTTTGAAGACAAGCATCAAATCCTTGCTATTGGGTTTTGCTAGGATCAGATTGGAAGAAAGGAACACAATTAGTTATACAAAGGATTTGGAACCTACCTATTCCTTTTTTGTCCCCCTTTCTTGATTTATGCAAGCACTTTATGTACTCCTTTCCCAATGGAGAAAGTAATTCCTACTGCAAATTTTCTAAAATAAATCCTCCAATATGGCAAGAGAGCCAACTCTAGTACCACTGTAGTATCCCTTACAAAAAAATTTCACTTAGTTTTGAAAAGAGCACAAGCTAAGATTTGTATTCTGACTAGTGTAATTG
This sequence comes from Pinus taeda, assembly GCA_000404065.3. Taxonomy (NCBI): domain Eukaryota; kingdom Viridiplantae; phylum Streptophyta; class Pinopsida; order Pinales; family Pinaceae; genus Pinus; species Pinus taeda. The sequence continues at coordinate 28,581 of APFE031090748.1, read as the reverse complement.
TTATTTCAATTTTTGTAAATAGAGACAATATCAAATACAATAAATAGTGTAATTAACATTTAATTCCTAAAAAAACTCATATGCATGAAACCAATAAAATAATACATAATGAGTTATAAACCCATAGTCCTTTCAAATTGGACACTACAATTTTATATACACGACAATTGATAATGCTTTAATAAACCCTGTTATCCTAACACTTTTAATTTGACCTTACAAACACCCTCAAGAATCAAGACCTAGTTCACAATTTCCTTAGAAAATGTGAGGCATTTCTCTAGAAACCTTTGAACAAGCCTATTCTACCCTCACTAGTCCTTCATTTACCAAAATGAGATCGCAGGAGGGTTTGCGGCCATAGTATCCACCTCAGATAGGCTATTTTGCCTCAATAGAACTCCAAGAATAATTTCATGTCCTCATAATTGATGCTATGGATCAATTCAGGTCATAAAGAACCCTTCTGAGGTAGTCCACAACCTCAAAAAGGCTTGTGAAATCCGTCACCTTCACAGAGGGTTCCTTCAGAGATATGTTATCGAAATTCAGATTTCTTGTGCTAGCATTTTAAGATGGGCTACTTCTTCATAATTTTCCTCAGGGCTACTTTGTTGTTCCAAAGATTTACCCTTTAAACAATTTTGTTTCCACAAAAGGACTCTTCAAGGTGGGTCTCATGCATTAGATAGGGTTTCAGGGTAGTTTTCTAGCCAAAACTCCCTTATTGACACTCTTTGTCCCTAGAAATGCCTTAGATAGGCATATGTTGTCACATATTAGCCCTTCAGTGTCCAAACAAGGCCACAGAGCCTTGATTCTACATAATTTCTCCATCAGGCAACCCTTATTGCCATAAATACATGAATCTTGCCTCGAGAATTATGTTTAAACATAGTAAAGTGAAGTGTTTGGCTAGGGTGGAATCTTTCACCATCGAAACTAATTAGAGTAAAGGGGTGTTAAAACTCTCCAAGAACCTCAACTCAAAAATTAGAAAGATGGGTCTTCCCTCTTAACAATTTTCCCTTTGTTTTGCCCCAGATTTGGCTTTTATTACAAGTTTCCCTCCATTTACCCAAAATTATTTAAGTTTACCCCAATAACATTAAATAATGGGTTCCCCATTTACAAATTACTATATCCTACTGGGTTATATAGGCTACTTCATGAGACGTCCTCCCTTGAGCAATTTAGTTAGAAGAGGACATTACAGGATTTACCTTTTTAGTCCCTTGCACTACTTTTATGGCCATCTGTTAGAAAATAATAATATTATCTTATGATATATTCTTACTTAAAGTAGTACCTATTTTTCTTTACTCTCTATGACTAGTAGCTTTTTTTCTTTATTCTATGGCTTCAGCATGTAATGATTCAATATAATTTTTTTATCAAAAGTTGTCCAAGCCTAAAATATATAAATTTAGTAAGGAACTTGCAATTTCTACATTCACGTCCATCAGGGTTTTAATTGGGTCAAAGTCTCTAGCTGAAATCATTTCATTTCATGTTAATAGTGAAACCCAAGTAATTGACTCTGTAAATTTTTAATTTTGTTCATTTCAAGATTTTTAGCATAATACTCTTTAATTAATATTTTTCGCACCAAGTTAACCTCATTTCTTTCTCAATTAAAAAATAAAGTAGAAATGGGAGAGAAACATGATATTGATGAAATAAGTTTATTATAAGAAAAAATAAACTATATTTAAAAGAAGAGTTTGTTTATTGTACATTTCTCAGAAATAAGAGACTCAAGCTTGTCTTGACACTACTTTAAGCTTGACACTACTTTGTAATTGTTTTATTGATTTTTGGGAATGGATTTTATAGTACAATTAAGTTATATTTAAATATATAATGTTGTATTTAATTGATTCATTAGTTATGTGGATATTTGAGTGGTGATTAATGAATTTAGAACAACCATTTAATTCTACATTCAATTCTATCATATGAGAGTAACCATTTTCAATATTCTATTTTTCTCGTTCATACGAGCTGCAATGTTGCATATATGTTTGTATACTCTTACAAAGTATATTGAGGGTTCCTATAATGAGAAGCATTGTTGGGAATGCTTCCTATGAATTCTTATCACTCTTTTTATTGTTTCTTGTTTTGTGACAAGGTTCACTCAACGTTAATCTTAAGGTTCAAAATGAATTCTTATCACTCTTTTTATTGTTTCTTATTTTGTCACAACGTTCACTCAACATTAATTTTGGCGTTCAAAATTTGGTGAGTTTAAATTTTTCTATCATTCAGCTAATTTTATCAAAGATTATAGTTATTGATAAATCTATATCTCAAGTATATAACTTCATGTTACAGATTAAGCTTATAATCTATCCCTTGTGTGTTCAAGGTCATTATAGCATTCCTTGTATTTAATTTATATTTAATGATGTTGATTTTTTAATTTTTTGTACCGTATATTTCATTTCAAAGTTTATATATAGATATACACGAACCTACCGATGAACCTTATCCAAACCTTATTAAACAAATTAAACTCGAACGAAATATAATCATTGCATTACCTGAATTTGAAATTGAATGGTGTGACTAAGTTTCTCACTGATGTTCTGTTTTGGCCTGGATGTTTAAATTTTATATTTCTGCTACGTCAATATATTTGGATTATTTGTGCTTACTTGGGGAAATGTTTGTCTTGTTCCATTTGTGCAGATTGGAAAGTCCAGGAATTTTTTCTCATTTAATTAAATTGATTCTTTTGTCTGCTCTTGTGTTGTAATTTTACAGTTCTCTAGGGGAATCTTCTCTTGTTATACCATTTCCTATTGGTAGTACCCACCACTGTGGATTGGGGTAGGGTCCAAAGCGAGGTTGTTTATCGGCGGTTGGTTCTGGGTTACTATGAAACCTGTAAGCATAAGTCAAGGAGATTCAACTCTTGGATCATCACAACTTTTATGTAGGCCTTGGGAACGATCGGATTTAATGAAATCAATTTCCACATTCAAACCTACAAATTGGTCTAGGACACCTAAGATTTATTCCCTTAAAATAGTGATTTTAACAATGACAATGTGTTAACTCAGTGCAGCCACCTGATTTGAAAAGATCTTATCTATTTCCAAGGAAATGCTTATACCTAATATCTACTAATTTTAGTAACTTGTATTGCATTTCAAGAAAATACTCATTGAGTGATATGTCTGGGCTCCCATTTGTAGGTTGCCAGTTCATTGTCATGTACCCGTTGAGGTTGGATTAATTGACAAGGTGTCAATATCAATTTTGTAATTCACTCTTATTGGACTTGTCATCAAGGTAGTCATATGCAGGATTGTTCCTTATTTTGTAGCAATTTAATGTTAAATGACCTTCTCAAATTCACTGCATAATTGCACAAAAGGTTGGTTTCCTTTTTCCTTCTTATACAAGCTAGATTATGAAAGGATTGTACAATTGGTTCTTTCAGGTTAATATGTCATCATCATGATAATGGATCGACTATTTTTTTTGGATAACTATAGTAAGGGTTTTGATAACAATACCATTTATGTGGTTCATTAAACTGAGCTGAGTTCATTGTGTAGGAAATAAAAGTTTAGGATGTGTGTGGTTAGATAACTTGAGTTTCTGAATGAAAAAATTGAACTTAGAATTCGACTATAAATAGTGCATTAGATAAATGATGTGATCTTGTAAAAATCCCTACCTGGACCCCTTGAAATGCTATTCAAAGATTTGATATGGAATCACATAGGAAACACTTCAGACAAAATTTTGTGAGAGTGACATTTCTGATTTTGGAAATGATGTTTCTCGATTTTGAAATGGAAAACCTGTGTTTCAAAATCCATGGAAAACTCGCTTTTGACGCAAAACATAAAAAACAAAAAATAAAAAACAAAAAATTTTGAATAAAAAAAAATAATTTTTGAATAATTTTTTTATAAGTGACGTCTTATTAAAATGGAAAGAACACACAAAAATGATACCATGGAGTACAACTAGTTAAGGATAGATTTATTTTTATTTTTCAGATTCAAAAAGAAGAGATAAGGCCAAGATACCATCAATCATTTTTCTACTAAAACATTTACTTCTTATGGACAGTAACAATCATAGCACATTAAGGCATGTTACCATCTACATGTGTCGGTAATTATATGAGAAATTTTTTCTTTTATGATAGGAATTTCCAATCACTTATCCTACATTATTTATTATATGTTTTTTGTTTCTTTCAGTTTACTCACAAATTATCTATAGCACAATATTTTAAACATGTAACTTAATTGGCATGATTATTCCTTATTTCCCATGCTATCTGTTATTTAATGCCTCTAAGACAGTACAAGACAATAGTGGATGCCATGGCAAGAGAAGCATGTCCATACATAGCATGGAGATGTGGCGATGGCGAAAATTACAGGTTTTTTGGATTTTTGGCCAACTCATCTTTCCGACTCCCGTTTGCATCTCTCGTGAGTCGATAGTTCCCGAGGTCCGACAACGGTGACCACCACCAATGTCCTGTCGAACGACGCAATTAAATCATTACGTCAACCCGACACAGTCCAACAATCTCAAATTTGAAATATTTGAAATAAGCTAAACTACCGACCCTTCCTCGTCTTTCTCCCACCCGCCATTCCTCGTCTTTCTCCCAACTGCATCTCTGTGCTTGCTTCCATATTGTGGGTGGGGATATACCGTAAGAAATGGGAGTCCAAATCTCGAAACAGAACAGGTATGGCGAGAAAAGAAGCAACTCGGGGAGTTACAGCGTACGGAAGGAGCTGACTTCCTGGGTTCAGGTTTTTCTTGTGTAGAAGTTGTTCTTAGGGAAAACATCGCTCTCGTATTTTGATGCAAGGACCTGCATTCACATATCCGAGATGTTCATAATTTATGGGAGAATGGCTTCATAGCGTTGGTCTCTCAAGATCATTCTGAGCGGTTCCTTAAGTAATGTAACTATGAAATTGTTTTATATAAAAAAAAAAAATATGTATTAATAATATTTTTATTAATAAAAATAATGCTCATGTTTTTATTGATAAATAAAATAAATTAAAATATATTAGATTTAAATTGAATTTATATATTCATTAATATAAGGGTAGTAAGTTGTAAAACAAGTTAAATAAAAATAACATCCTAACAATTTTTTATTATTATAATTTTTACAAATTAGCTTAAAATGTTGGGAAAATAATTTTGATGACGCAAATTTTAAAATATTATTGTTGTTGTTTTAATTCCAAGTTTTATTTTTAAACTTTATAAGGATATTAGGTTAAGTATTATTAATATATTAGTGATTTGATAGTTTTTTTTCCTATGTTTTCATAATTAAATGAAGAGTTAACATTTCTAACTCAATTTTTTTAAGTATGTGATTGTTACTTTTCATACTAGACAAAATAATAGGAGAGTAATCCATCATAGAGAACAAATTCCCTCCAAAAATGCTCAATAGTTTACTGATATTACATGTTAGTTAGCAACCCCTCATCACCTTTTAGTTTAGTTTTATTTAATAGACACCCTTTTTAAGTATGGGATTGCTACTTCTCATAATAGACAAAAAATAGGAGAGTAATCCATCATAGAGAACTCCCCTTAAAAGAGTTAATAACAAATTCCCTCCAAAAATGCTCAATAATCTATTGATATTGCATGTTAGTTACCAACCCTTCATCACCTTTTGGTTGTGTTTTATTTAAGAGGCACCCTTTTTAAGTATGGGTTTTCTACTTCTCATTCTAGATAAAATAATACGAGATTAATCCATCATAGAGAACTCCCCTTAAAAGGGTTAATAACAAATCCCCTCTAGAAATGCTCAATAGTCTATTGATATTACATTTTTGTTAGCAACCCCTCATCACCTTTTGGTTTTGTTTTATTTAAGAGGCACGTGATTTACACTTCAAAAACCAAAAGTCCAAATACATAGTCAAATATACATATTAACTTGATTAGAATATTAATTATCATAGACCTTTCAAGATCACGAGAGAACTTAAACAATATAAAATGAACAAAGGGACATCATAAACATTTACATAGCATAGAAAGATTTTTGCTTGGAAACCCTTACCCGAGGAAGCCAACCAATCTCTGAGCTTCATTGATTGTATATTCTCATTTGAATATTACAACCAATTATAATAAAGGCCAATATTGATCCACACCTACAACCAATTCATTCATACATCACCCATTCCCTATTAGTCAGGAAGATTTATCATACGTCATAATTTTTCATCAACATTACATCATGCTCTATTTATAGGCATAGAAAACACAATTTTGAAGCATCTCAAATCAATACATGTGGCTGAAGATCATTGGATAAGATTTCAGGTATATCAAGATTCATAATTGATTCGACCAGTTTTAGTTGTAGTTAATTCCCTTTGACCACTAGCCAACCACTAGTCTAATTTGATTATTTGTATGCTCAAGTACGATCGCTTTGACTACTCTAGTAGACATCCGACTTTGGGTGGCTACTCAACTGGTTGTTAACTTTGACTAAGGTAGCTACTTTTGACTTGACTACTAACTTATCATCTCAACCATCGACTTATATTCCTATTGACTTGACCCAATCCAACTCTGCTACGTGTTTCCTCCACGTCACCTCTTCCTTTTCCTACCTATAAACCCCTGCGAATAGACCACTATAATTTAAACATGTTTATTTCAACTTTTTTATGTCTTGCCACTTTGCCTGTTCGTAGATACCTCCACCAAACTATCAACCAACATAAGGACCTCCATGTGCCAACAAAGTTCAATTCCCTCCACTTACCATCGAAAATTCAACTACTCTCGTTAGAAGAAATGAAGAAAGCCAAGGGGACAAAGAAGGTGCATGTACATCAACCAATTGACCCATTCAGGGAAACCATTTATGAGATATTACTAGGAGCAGGATTATTTACAAATATTGTTTTTACCAGGGATTTGAGCCATTCCTTGCGGGAAGCTATTTACAAATATTCTGAAGATGAAGGCCATAAGGTGACAATGAAAACAATTGTAGTTGATGATGAAACCCCAACTTCAAAGGAAACTCCACGAGATGTGGAAAACCCTTTCTTGCATAGAATTAGAGTGATTCCTTAAAATTTTCCATATACAGATATGGTTAGATGGGTTGTTGAAATAGTAAATATTATAGAAATGAAGTTCCACACCTAGAAAGGCACCACAATTGGCTTATTGACGGAAAATTCCTTTCAAAAGATGTATCACTTTCCAAACCCTTAATGCATATACATCAAAAATTATGTGGAGGACTTCTTTAAAAGAATGATGATCAAACTGATTATATTAAACAATGGAGGAGTGAACCAAACAAACATAAAAAAGAAGAATATAGTAAGTACTTTATGAATTCACTCACTTCTCCTTTTAGTCAAGTTGCTACCATGCTTTATAAGTTACATGCATATCCAAATGTCTCTAAATTCCCTCACAATTTGGTTTCTTTAATTGATGGGGTTATGATGGGTACATTTTTTATTGGGCCACTATACTATCCAAAAATTTGGCAAAACACATTTTTTGATTTCATCCTACCCATAATGCTTCAAAGAATAAATTCCCTCCATTTTATATGTCAGCATACATCATGGACTCTCTATGTTATTCTCTTCATTTTCCAGCCAAGGAATTTTAGTTAAGAAAATCATTAGTTATGCTAGCGAAATGTCAAATCCCCTATTTGAATCCATTAATTAATCCTTACTTGAATCAACTCATCACGAGGTGTCCAGAGGATTCCCTACGAGATGTTGAGAGCTTGCTCAGGAATTGGCTTGAAAAGGAGGCCAAATTCACTAAAAAGTTAACCAATTGAGTAAAGTTGATCTCAAGTCCAATTAGAACTTTTTGGTCAAACCTCAAACCAATTGGTTAGTTTTAAATTCACTTACCAACATCTCCATTCAGATGCTTCCACCATTGTGAGAAGCTATCTTCAAGAACCAAATGCAAATCAAGCCTCGTTCCTCTCTAGAGCTAGCGATGCTTCTAGAAAGTAAAAAATTATGGAAAATATGTGATCAACTGGGTAACCCACCATGAGTATAGATAATGGAGCATGGGTCCACTTCAAGGGATCAGGCGAGCCACCGCTGAATATTTTATTGATTTGGAAATCATGACATATGACTGTCATTTTACAATTTTCAAAATATTTTATTTTCAAGAAGGAATCAAAATCTATTATGTAATGATTAAGACAATTACGCCATTGGCACGCCCACACAATTGAGTATCTTAGATAGTTTTAACACTTCAAGATACTTTTCTAACTAATTTTTTTTTGGAATCTCCTTATAAAAGGGAAGAATAACTCATTTGTAAGGGTTCAATTTCTAATCCAAAGGCTATAATTTTTTGCAAGTTTTGCAAGCTCTGAAGCTCTAAGAGATGTATGTTGTTCCTAAAGATTAACGAAGATGTTTTGGTGATTCCAAGAACTAATATGTGGAGTATGTGTTTATGTCTTTGTTTATCATTTTCATGTGTGTTTCTTTCCTCTTATAACTCATGTAATTGTAGCTACTGCAACTTAGTCTTTTATGTCAGATTTACCCATGTTATGTTATGATAAATGGTACCTATAATATGTGAGATTGGAGGCCTTAAAATGAACTCCATGGTTTTTGAACTCATTCCCTCTATCCTTTCATAATTCTATTGCAATTCAGTGCATGGAATTCTATCCTTATCCCTCTGCACTAGGTTTCTTTCTTTCATTTCCATCTTTCACCTATACTACAACAATTGAAGAAACTTCACTATGTGTGAGTAGGCCACCATAACTAAACATTAAGTCTTTGGAATAAAATGTAGTCAATGTGTAAATATAATTTTCCTCTGAGTAATGTAATTGAACCATATTTAAAAAAAATTACATCTAACTTTAAGAAACACCAATCTATCTTCAAGAGATTCTAAGATGTTCTAGGAACTGACCATTTTTCTCAACATGGGGGTTGTCTCTAGCGAAAAACTTAAGAATTTAATATCAGCTTTGACCCTTTTAAATTTCATAATTTCTTAAAAGTTGAACAAGTTATAGATATCCTATTGGGCACAACCCAACGTGCTCCAAGTTTTGGCTAATGATTCCACATTTTGAGGAGCAAACCTGTGGAGTTGGTGAAGATATATTCGTCACACAGTGTTTTGGGAATTTGGGGTGGGACAAAGCCCCTTATTTTGTAATAGGTATCTATTAGTTCTTGTTTTGTCAAGTCCATGGTATGTGGACCATGGTATTGTAGTAATAAAGCTTATATAAAGAAGATGTAATAGTATTGTTAGCAATATCTAAGAAAGAATGAATAGATAGAACTCATAGATCGATATTATTCTTTGTTTTGGTCTGTATCTTGGAGAAGGCTACATAGTTGAGTCTGTGAATGTTAGGATATTCCGACACATAGGAAATAGTTAAGTTCAACTTGGTCTAGTATAGAGTTAGGTATAGAGTTAGGTAAAGTGTGTTTCTTTACCGTTGTACATTTTGTAACTTACAATCTGACGGTCACGATATGTAGCGATCCGACGGTTCATTCTCTCCTCGGTATTACTGACACTTGATTTGTGGCTTGACACCCGATTGGTCCATGAATTCTATTTAAAGTGCATGGAGGGTCATTTGTAGGTTCACCGTGCATGAAAGAAGCTTATGTAAATTTTCATTCTTATATTAATAAATTGCCTGTAGTAGCCACGTTGGCGCAGGTCGTGGACTCTTTCCCTCTCTAAGGGTTTTAACCACGTCAAAATACTGGTGTATTGATCTGTGATCTGTTTGTGAGTGGTGTCCTTTTGGTGTTCTATCTGAGGAACTTACCTTGTAAATTCCTACATGATATCAGAGCTATTTGAGGGCTGCGTCCGTTGGTGATCCAAATCTGAAGAAGGTAGAACTGCATGCGGCTGTCGTTTCCTAGATCTACTGTTTCTGACTACTTTCGAGCCGAGAGGACTGCTTTGTTGTGTTCGGAGCATCTGTTCCAGTGAGGAACCCCTTTCATTTCACGCGAAAAGGTTTCCGGTAGCCCTATCTACGTCACTTTTAAGATCTGGAGGTATACAGTGTTTATCTGCAATCTACTGTTACTTTCTCTCTGGTTATTTCGGTTTCTATTTATTTAGCCTTTTTTTATTACCGGATCTATACCTTTCATTTCTGCGTATGCTCTTTTCCCTGTGACTCTGTGCGATCTGGGCAAATCAGAAATAGAAAGGAAGTTTTTTTCTCTCATGCGTATGCTCTTTTCCTTGCACCTTAGTGTGATCTTGGAAAATCAGGAACATTGAGAAAAATATTTAGTTTCGGGCTAAAGCTAACTTCGAGCCGTAAGGTTCGTTTTTCTTTGTATATTCGTGTTGGGTTTTGTATTTTTTGTTTTGTAGGAAAAAAGAGCTTTCTCAAGGCAAGCACGCAACCCAAGGCGCCCCCCGCCCCTCTCTCTCTCTCTCTCTCTCAAATTTTTTGTATAGCTCAATTGGTTCAAAACTATTTTAAGAGAGTAGAGGTCTTGGGTTCAAATCTCCATTTTTGTGGGGGCGTTTTTTTCATTCCCACACATTCGCGCACTTTGTCGGCAACTTCAACAATTTGTTTTCAAAAAGCCATAACTTCTTCATCCGGAAGCCTTTTTCAGAGCCATTTTTTTTAAAACAGCCTAATTTTTTGAGATCTATCCATTGGAACACTTACTTTTAGCATCTTCAGCTTCAAGTTTTTTTAAAAAATGGAAAGTCCATGCCAAGTCATTCTTGACAGCACTAACTACTTCCAATGGGCATCATACATGGAAGATTTACTTAGAAGTAAAGGTCTCTACAGAATAGCCACGGGCCAAGAGAAGAAACCAACAGATGAAGAAAAGGTTGCAAAATGGGAAAATAGACAAGATCAAGCACGTGGTTTGATAGGGATGTCTATTTCTCCTGATCTTAGATTTCATATTGCATATCTTGATACTCCTGATGCAGCATTGGAACAAATCACTAAAGTTTTTGGGATTAAAATGAAATTAGAGCCCATCAACTTGAAAATGAGTTGCTTACATTGGATCCTAATAATTTTTCTTGCATTGAAGATTTCTTGTGCAAATTCAAGACCCTTAGATATCTCTTGGGAGGTGTTAAGGTTAAGAAAACAGATAGTAACCTTATTTATTCCATCCTTACTAAGTTGGGTCCAGCCTACTCTGTATTTGTTTCCACCTTCCATTCTACAAGGGAAGCTTTCATTTGTCAAGGAACAGACTACAAGGCCCTTTCCTTTGACTCTTTTTGTGATTCTCTAATAAGAGAACAGGAAAAACTCTTACATCTTGGTCTTCTTCATCTTGGAAACTCTTCCAAGAAAGCGTTAGCCGCCCAGCAGCAACCAAATTTAAAGAATCCTAAGAAGTCATATCCCAAAAAGAATGGTCCTAAACCAAACAAGGGTCCTAAGCAAACTCAGCCTCAAAATGAAAGATCATTTCAGCAAAATGATAAGACCAATAAAAACAAATGGAAGAAGACTGATAGACATTGTAACTTTTGTAATCGAGATGGCCACTTAGAATCTAAATGCTTTAAGAAGATGGAAGCCTTGGAAGCCGCAATGAAGAAACATAACATCCATGTGGAGCATTCTTCTACTTCAACTTCAACTTCATCTTCAGGAATGGCACTTTCTGCATGTCGTTGTCAATCATCTCAGTCTGGTTATGCTTTAAATGTATCTTCTTCTTCTCATTCTCATGAGTGGCTCATTGATTCTGGAGCTCTTATCACATGGCCAAAAATAAAGCCATGTTTTCTTCTTTACATGATTGTAACACCAAAAATATATATGTTGGTGATGATAGATCTCTTAATGTTCTAGGGACTAGAACTGTTCATCTAGACAATCGTCAGTTTAATGATGTATTATGTGTTCCAACCTTATCCAGCAACCTTCTATCTGTATATCAGATAACTCATTCAGGTGAGGTAAAATTGTTGAATTTTCACCTCATGATGTTGTAATCAAGGATCTAAGAGATCCTAAACAGATTCTAGCTACTGGTATTGCTGATGATTCCACAAGGTTGTACAAGTTTCAAAACTTTGGGTCATCAAATCTTC
>APFE031090742.1:0-12103 GCA_000404065.3 Pinus taeda | reverse complement strand
ACATATTCTCCAAAAATGAAAGATAGTGATGGAGTTGAAAAGTTGGAAAGAAAACAAATTTTGGAAATTGAAAGACAGTAATGGAGTTGAAATTGAAAGGGTTAAGGAAATACAAAGGAAAAAGATCAAATATTTACAAATTTTCCAAAAATGAAAGTGATGGAGTTGAAAAGTTGGAAAGAAAACAAATTTTGGAAATTGAAAGACAGTAATGGAGTTGAAATTGGAAGGGTTAAGGAAAATACAAAGGAAAAAGATCAAATATTTACATATTTTCCAAAAATGAAAGATAGTGATGGAGTTGAAAAGTTGGAAAGAAAACAAATTTTGGAAATTGAAAGTAATGGAGTTGAAATTGGAAGGGTTAAGGAAAATACAAAGGAAAAAGATCAAATATTTACATATTTTCCAAAAATGAAAGATATTGATGGAGTTGAAAAGTTGGAAAGAAAACAAATTTTGGAAATTGAAAGATAGTACTGGAGTTGAAATTGGAAGGGTTAAGGAAAATACAAAGGAAAAAGATCAAATATTTACATATTTAGTTGATTTGAGTGGGGCGTAGGGACAAAAAATATTAGAGGATATTTTTTAATAATGTAGTTTAATGCATGTGGGATATTTTCTATTTGTATTGACTTGACTCAAGTGGGGATAAAAAAGGGGGAATATTTTTCATAAAGAGAACTTTACCATATTATGAGGTTTTAAGTTTTTTCTAGCTTTGTGAGTTGAAAAGATAGAGAAACAAAGATGATGATAGAGTTGGAAATATGTGACACAGTTACAAAAAAATATGGATTCCAATTCGGGAATAAAGACAAAAAAATTAGGTGTAATCTTTTTTCAATAATTGGTTAGGAACATGGTTTTCTTGTTAGTATTAATTCACTTCTATAATCCTACTTGAAGGAGCTTTTCATCAAAAAAAAAAGAAAAATAAAAAAATGTGTCAAAAATTTACAATATGTGTGTATAAAATTGATGTAATATCTATTAAAAAATTAATCTATTAGACACATAGAAATAAATAAAAAAAAAAAGAAATAAAATTGTAAATCTTTTTGAATATATAGATGTAATAATATTTAAAAATCTCTTGATATTGTCTGTCTAGGGTAGCTCAAGTGGCGATGGCTGTGGAATGAAGTCTCAATCTTGGGATGGCTGTGGAATGAAGTCTCAATCTTGGGTTCGAATCTTGTACTACCCTCCCCATTGTGGAGTGAATTATGGACATGTAAAATAAAAAATTAGAAAGTCCCACCACACTTAACAAAAAAGAATCTCTCAATATTTAAATTTTTATTATTATGCTATTATTTTCCAAATCATAAATATAAATATTATCGTTACCCATCTTATATCTTATATCCATGTAATCCTTTTATTATATAAATATCACGGTAAGTATTTAATATAGTTAATACATAATTTTTCAAGAACTCTATTTTTGTTCCAAATCCATAAAAAAATGATTATTATTACCCTTTTATAATCATGTGATTTTTTAATTTATATATAATATAAATATTTTAATATGAGTTATATAAAATTTTAAAAAAATTTTCCACAATCATAAATATAAATATTAATATTATTGTTCCCATTTATCTATATTCATAAATTTTTTTATTTTATGTTTATAATAATTCAAATATTTTAAAAATTATGTTATACATAAATTTTAAAGACTCCGACCAAATATCTCGCCACAGATGCTTTATAATAGCATCAAACCGAATCCTACATTAATTGACAATTTAGTTTTATACTCTCCGAGATAAAAATAAAATTGAAAAAAAAGAAAGCACATATTATCTTTAACTATTGTTTTTATTAAATATCTAGATGAGAAATATGTGTTGTCAATCTGTTCTTTATCAGTGAGAAAGAACCTTTTTAATATTTTCCCCTTTCTCATGGAGACCACCAGGGTAACGCTTTTCCTTATCTCTGCATTCTACGGAATTAATCGTTGCCACTCATTCTTGAGATTTGATGTATAAATATGTATGCACCCCATAACATACACCTCACACGGATTTTGCGATTTGAAAGAGGTAGACGGAGAATATGGCTCTTCTCCTTCTCTTTATTTCATTAATGCTTCTCTGCCTCTCTGCCTGCACCCACGTCTATGATGAATCCATATTCCCATCTTCGTTCCAATCCTCTCTCTCCTCTGCCTGAAGCACTAATGTCTATGAGGAATCCATATTCCCGTCTTCGTTCCAATCCTCTCTCTCCTCTGCCTGCACCACTAATGTCTATGAGGAATCCATATTCCCATCTTCGTTCCAATCCTCTCTCTCCTCTGCCTGCACCACTAATGTCTATGAGGAACCCATATTCTCATCCTCATCCTCCACCTGATTCTGAACGCACTAATGTGTATGAGGAAGACGAATTCATGGTGGAATCATCAATGTCAATGGATGCCCACGAGCAAAGGGACGTTGCTGCTCTCTTGTCATTCAAAAGCTGCATAACATCTGATCCGTTCGGAAAGCTCTCCAACTGGACGGCATTCGTTGCAGGCCCCACACAAACAGAGTCGTTACAATTGACCTTCATATAGATCTCATTGCCAATGAAGACGGAGTTACCTTTTTGGAACCAGGATTGGAAGGTAGTCTTTCATCATCTCTCAGCAGCCTCTCATTACTGCATAGCCTCAATCTTTCTGGTAACTCTTTGAGAGGAAGAATTCCAGCTGAGTTTGGCCACCTGAAATCCCTGCGAGCACTTGACCTCAGTGGGAATGCGCTGGATGGTTCTATTCCAGCCGAATTGGGCCGACTGCAGAAATTGCGTTCCTTGCATCTTTCTTACAATCTGTTGATAGGAAGAATTCCAGCGGAGTTGGGCTCGCTGCAGCAACTGGAGTACTTGCTTCTTGGAGCCAACGACTTCTCAGGCACAATACCACATGGGCTGGGTAATCTGACACACCTTACACATCTATCCATTTACAACCTTAATATTTCAGGTTCTATACCTTTTGAAATATTCCGTCTACCCCTCTCTTCTTTACATATTAGTTTTAACCTCACCGGGAGTATACCTACAGCCATTGCCAATTTGACCATGTTGACCGAATTAAGCCTTTGCCGCATTGGAATCACTAGTATACCTCAAGGCATTGCCAATTTGACTAAATTAACAGATTTAGATCTGTCTTATAACATGTTCACGGATAACATTTTTGTAACCCTGGCCAATTTGATCAACTTAACCTCTTTAGAGCTTAAAGATAATAAGTTAACTGGTCATATTCCTACGGGCCTCAAAAATTTGAATCAATTGGGTCGGTTAGACCTTAGTGATAATAAATTAAGAGGGGAAATTCCTAAAGACATCATTCATTTAACAAAACTTGAATTCCTTTCACTCTCAAACAATAATTTGACAGGGGTAATTCCAAATAGAATAGGAAAACTTCAATCTTTGAGATATTTAAATTTGCGTTCAAACCAATTAAGTGGTCGAATTCCATATAGCATAGGTCAATTAAAAAGCCTAGAAACATTAGACATCTACAATAATAGTTTTTCTGGGAGTATTCCTCACAGTATCAATGGTTTGGTTTCACTTCAAGAATTAGATATATCACAAAACAAATTGGAAGGACACATTCCTAGTGAGGGCATTTACAATTGGACCAACTTAACTTCTTTCTCTGCCCATTCTAACAACTTTTCTGGGACTCTTCCTTCATCATTAGCCATTTGCACCCAACTTGCAGTATTGGATTTAAGCAAAAATGGCTTTACAGGTGAACTTCCTCCATACCTTGCAAGTTTTGATAACTTGCAAGTTTTGGATGTTGGTTATAATAATCTTCATGGTAGTATGCCTTCATGGATCACAAATCTAAGAAATTTATTGTTGTTGGATTTATCCAACAATAACTTCAGTGGAAAAATACCTTCAAATCTTGAAAGACTCAAAGGATTTGCTGCAACAAATTGGAGCGTCTGATATGATGAAGAAATAGCATTGGTTATGAAAGGACATGAGTATAATATGTCATATTTGAATGTGGGAAATATGATATTTGATTTGTCTCAAAATAATCTTACAGGAGAAATCCCTAACAGCATAGGGAGTATGAAGAGCTTGAGACTTCTAAATTTGTCTGGAAACCAATTGGAAGGGAGAATACCTGCATCTCTTAGTGAGATACCTACTTTGGAGGAGTTGGACCTAGCCAAAAATAAATTGCATGGAGAAATTCCTCAAGGACTTTCTAAATTATCATTTTTGACTTCTCTAAATGTTTCCTCTAACAACTTGTGTGGGCCAATCCCAACAGGGACACAATTTTCCACTTTTAGTAACACTTCATTTCAAAAGAATAAGTGCCTATGTGGGTTTCCTTTGCCACAATGCAATCAAACGGATAAGTCAAAGAAAAGAATGGCTAAAGATAATGGTAGTGGGAGGAATGTTAAAATAGACTGGTTGAGTCGTGTAAATGAAGAAGTATCTTTGATAGCATTGGAAATAGGAATGGGGATAGGATTTGGAGCAGTTGTTGCTATGTTCATTATTTGGGACAGGGCAAGGTGTTGGGTATTGGGTTTTCCTCCCAATAGCACACGAAGACCATTTTATGGACTCTATCGATTCCATAGATAGCTCAGTAACACTTCTTCATATACATCAATGTTGTACTATATATAATAGTGTTCTTTGGAATTGTATTTGAAACCTGTTTACCTATCGTTTGATTGTAGGTAAATAACTTCTCAAGATATGTAAAATAGAATTCAAAGAGTTTATTTGAATTTGTATTAATTATTGAGATACAAATATATATGTAAAACATGAATTGGACTATCTTGATGGGAATCTCATGCTCATTTGAAATGGTTTGTATCAAGGGATTCTATGGTCCACTTATCATAGAGGATTGCATGTTGATTTCAAATGTTTATTTTCCTACAACATCCAAATCTTTGGAATGTAATAGAGGCTCTATTTTATTCAATAGAACGCATTCTTATACTCTAAGTTAGCCCAAAAGAGAACAAAAATTTCTCTATTTTATTGTAAGAATATGTTGATTATGCCTAACATGACAACTGTGTATGTTGGTGGCTACAAGATTTTAAATATAAATTTGTTAATAATTTGTGAGTTTCCAAAAATATCTAGAGGAAGCTTTTAAAAAATTTAAATATTGCCCCAATTACATCCAAACCTACCTCATAATTTTCAGCCACTCATCTTATACTAGATCAATGTATTCATAATAATATCATGTTTTTCTTATTTTATGTGGGAGCATGATGCCTTACACATCGTCTCCAAGGACTCTAATGTATTCTTATAAGACTTATGGTCTTATTTTAAGGTGATAAATGAAATGTTTGTAAAACGTAATTATTGATTTGTTGAGTATATTCTTGGATTTATGAGTGTATACCCTCTTATTATGTATAGATACTATTCCCTATCTAGAAGATAGCCAAGAGCATGTGTTGCAATAACATAATGGATCTGGTACCTGTAGCCATGCTTACTCTCTCATGGACCAATACAGCCCAATCTTTTCAAATTTGACAATAGTGGTAGCAAGGAATATTATTGTATTAACAAGCACATTGAGGCCATATAGAAAAAGAAGCAAAATACAAGCACTCATAATATGTAATGTGTGTATATGTTTCTTTATAAATGGGGCTTAACTTCAACTACTTTTTCACTCTTTTAAAATATTATATAAGTACAAGATTTATCATTATGTATTTTTAAGTATTGTTTGTGGATTATTGCAAAGCTTATTCAATCCATTGTTTTTAAATATCCAATTAGCTAGATACCTAAACAATGCGAATTTCATGAATGATTATACTGTTTATATGAATTTTGAGTTAGAAAAGGAAAATAAAAACCGCTAAAAAAAAGGAGTAGTCTAACGAGGTGGAGGAATTGTCCGGTTTCCGGTGCCGCCTGAAAAAACCTCCGGCTCCGCCCACCGGACAATTCCTCTGCCCTCCGCCACCCAACGTGATCTCCGCCTAGCTCTGCCACCGCGAGCTCCGCACCTTCCGCATTAACTGACAGGAGGACCAATTTCCATCGTTGTCTACCGCCCATGTGTTAATTCTCATTTCAATTCGAATTTTCCGCGCGCTGTTCCTGACCAATTCGCCCGGGCTGTTCCTGACCAATTCGCCCGGGCACTCCGCAGCTCCCTCCCCTGCAGTTCACCAGGTCACTAGAACACTCCGAAAACTCATAGAACGGTTTCGACTCACGCTGCAGCTCATTAGACTACTCCTTTAATAAGCAGTACCTTTGAATTTCGACAATCTTTCTATTCAAGTGAGTAAAGTGCCCTTTTCCCTGCGTTTAATTTCTCGCATTTTCTATAGTGCATATGGCTCGAATTTCTGTAATTGCAATTATAATTATGCGGTTTATTTCTTGCAATTTGCTTTTAGTGTGGTTCACTTGCATAACAATCTATATCCATGCATATCCCATATCTCAAATGTGCAAAATTAAAATATATATCCATGAACAGGATAATTTACATAATCTGAATTTACAGACACTAAAATTATGGAATTACACACAATCATACTGATGAGAATTTTTCCAACCGAATTTATATAAAATTTCTCTGACAAATACAGCAGCAACCCAAGACCCTTTATCCCATCCTATCAAATTCCATGTAACTTTCCAACTTCAACCTTTACAATTTTCTGCCTAACTTAATTAAACAAGACACCTCGACAATTCTCTAACTTATGAGGCACCTGGTATTGTACCAGTGATAATAAGACCCTGGCCTGCGAGGCCATCAAAATTGAGACTGCCCATCCCTCGAATATTCTGTGATATTTTGCCGACGTATACACATTAAATATTTAACGGAAAGGCATTTAACTCTACTATTCTTCAGCATTTGTCCAAAATTCAACTGATTCATCAATCCAACCCCTCTCCAGATCTCTGATCCTTACAAAACAAAGTAAGTGGGCGTGAGCAGCCCTTGTTAAAGGCAGTTGGTGTCAGTCCCTTAGACGGTATACTAACGGTCCTGGCTTTTCCCCATCCTGCAAGAGAATTTTGCTTTAACACAATGTTACAGGTGTTTAACAAAAGTTCCTGACATCTGGTCGGAACCGATTCACGTTTCCCGTTTTTTTCTTATCAATGTGTCGCAGCTTTCCTATCATTCACTGTGTTTGTATTTGCAGAAGTGGTCTTGAGAAAGTATGGGATGTATAATATCTACATCAACAAATGAAGGGGGCACAAAGAAGAAACCGGAGCAAGGTGGAGAAATGTTTGTTTTTGTACCAGGTCTTTGCATTCCTAAAAGTATTGACTTTGGCAAATCACTTCAAGGTTACCTTTCAGCAAAAATGGTTGAGCACCTTTCAGCACTTCGAACACGAATAGTTGCCATGGCAACAGCAGAGGGTCCTGCTACAAGAAATAAAAGAAAGACAACAACGCAACATGGTAACATTTCTTCATGATTTTATTAGTGAGGAACTTATTTTATATTGTCAAAGCATCTCAGTGCAAAGATGTACAAACTTTTGCAAAACACAATTATTGTTCGAATGATAGAGTGCAGGATATAGTGTTCATCAAAAAAACAATGAAAAGACCAATAAAGTGGCATACATATCAATTACTTCAGTTACAATTTATGGAAACAGTTTATGTAAGGAGTTTTATAAATGATACAGCATGCATGGTTCAGAGACATAAAAGGCCGCAATCTGTGTGCATGTATTATTCTAAGAAAATTATTGTGCTCTGAGAGACAATAAATTTTGTAGTACTCTGGTGCGGACAAGTTTCCTCTGATGGGAATCTACAACTTAGTTATATTATGGTAGATTAATCCTCGAAACTCTCCAATATTCTTTTTAGGTGGTTCGACACTGGCTGACCTGCTGCAAGCCCTTGATGATTATCTACCTGTTTTGCTGGGATTAACAAAAGGTAATTTTAACAGGACCTTATTTTTCTGGATATTGACAATGTAATTGTGAGTGAATGATTTCATGACCAATACTCAGCATGGACGATATTTAGATTGGAGGAGGAATTGATTAAATAAAAAAATGTAGGCCTTTGTGCATAGGATTAGAGATTATGGAAGACATCGGCATTGTGAGAATGAAGATCTATTTGAAAACTGGGCAGAACTTGATTAGTATTCTATTTTTTATGCAGGAAGTCAACTACAAGATTTAGTGGAATTTGTTTGGATCAATCAGGAGGATGATGAACAGTTGCTTGTTCCATGGAAGAATGTTACTTCCAGTAGCATTGATGTTTTAGGTGTTTGGTCTTGTTTATTGAGGATTGAGATAGTTTTCATTGAAAATCACAGTTCATGGATATTTTTCTTTTCAGGAAACAGCAATATCAAGTGCTTGGTATGAGGTGTTATCTGTTCTACATATGATGTCTATGTTGTCTTTATCACAAGCAAATTCTTTGCTGATCCCAACATCTTCTGTTGATGGATACTAGCCAAAGGTGACAGAAGGTTGGTTTGCCACATCTCAACTGTAACTAAAATGATTTTTTCAGTACCTCATATATTTCTTTTCATGTAGAATGATTTTGCTTTACCAGGCAACTTTGTGCTTGTCTCTATTTATTCATGCATTTTAATTCCCTTTAGCTGTTTAATTTCTTCAATATTTGTTGTTTTGATTAGCATTTCTGATCTGGAATTTGTTTATTCCAACTATAAGAGAACAAGAAAGCAGCAATCAACATATTTCTCAAGGCAGCGGGATATTTAGACTGTGCAGTTCGATCTGTCTTGCCTCAAATGCGAGAGGAAGTCAAGTATGCCATTTGCTTGTTCAATGTCTCATATCCTCTGTTAATCATGTTGACTTATTAAGATTGTATTGATTTCTTCTTATAAGTGAACCATGTTAGCTGTTTCCACAAAGAAAAAATATGTTTTGATTATAATGTGCTTGTTTGTGTTTTTGTATGTGAAATATGCCTGTTTTATAGGGTTCTGACACATTTTCTCTCAGGTCCGAGTTAATAGGAGACAGCTAGATGCAGGCTTTAGGGCTATTTTGAATGATGTTTTGGCGTGACTTCTGGGTATGAATCTCTCCTTCAGTAGGCTGCTTTCTTTCTATGGTGTCACATGTAGGCCACAGGCTTGCTTTTCTTAGAATCACAAGGCCGAGAGGTATTTCAGTGCTACATAATAGGCCACAGGCCTATATCTCTTGCTCAGGAAGGCAGATATCTAGCCAAAAGGGTAATCACCAACCTATATTGACAGCGAAGAAGAGCAGAGAGGATTAGAGGCCCAATCACAGTGATTGTGGAAATCTGAAAGAGGAGGAAAGAAGGCGTAGCAGGTTAACAGTAAACCCTAACCAGTGATCAGTATTGCAGTAGCTCCTGAAGCATGTTTTGTCAGAACTGAAGATTGATTGGACCATCTTCCTGTCTAAGGACATTGTTATTAGATCGTCAAATGGAAAGTCAATGTTATTGTACTCTCTCTCTCTGCTAAATTTTTGATATTAATAATAAGAAGAATTGATAAAGGGTTTTCCCCATCTTGGGTTTTTCCCTGGCTTGAGCCAATTCCTGTGTTCTCTTGTCTTGGCTTGTCTTCTGCACTTATGTTCAATGTTCTTTCTTCAGATACTGTGATTACTAATGGAATTAGAATTGCTAATGGGCTTATAATCTAATGAAGTATTTGATCTAAGCAAAGAACATGTTATCTCCAAAATTTAACATGGTTTCAGAACACAGGTGAGGACAAGCCCAAGCTAGAGTAAAAGAGAATGACAATACTGTGGACGCATATCTAATGGTACAATGGCTGCTTATAATGAACATTTGAAGCTGACAGTGGGTGACATTGAGCTATGCCGATTATTTTCTTTAAGTGAAGAGTTTAAGTATGTATCAGTAAGAGAAGATGAAAATATGGAACTTGGAAAGCCATTAGATTGAGTACCAATTCTGGTTTAAGGAGAGTTTGGAAGAGCCCAGTGCAAAGATCAATGTTTTGCTTCAAGCATACATTTCACAGCTTAAGCTTGAAGGACTTCCTCTCACATCTGACATGGTACCATACTGTAACACACACCCCCCCTCCTTCATTGGCCAGAGGTAGTTACTATGTCACTGTTATGAGAATAGGGTGAAATATATGTATATTTTTTATATAGATCTAGATATCACATGATGCAGCAATTTATTTTCTGTTGGTGAGATTTGCCTGTCCAAGGCTGATTTAGCAGGAAAATCGAGAATATTCAGGAAATTATTTGATTGGAGGGATTGTCTGCAACACTTCCAAATTATGAGGATGTGGATCTGTGGAATTATTACAGGACCTTTGCATATTAGTTTTGGATCTATTATTTCTCTTACCTGAAGTATATTCCTGTAGCGATTTGAAACCTATGAAAGAATACTACATTCGATCCTGGAGAATTCTCGCATTTGTAGTAACATTCCTGCAATCCTGTGACTACAAATTGCATCCTTGTGACCTCTGTTATGGATGAAATCACTGTCACTCTCTCGCCCTTGGATCTTGTGTGAAAGCTTGAAACTAAAACCATGGAGACAAGTTTCAGTAGGTGGATCATAGAAGCTCCCTTCAATCCTAGCAGACTTGTAGACCTCTCTTATTATCCGTATCATTTCAATCTTCCAGACCTCTGTTCATTATCACTGTGTGATTATAACAGACCTTAACTCTTGAAAAAATAAATAAATCTTGGAAGCACAGTCCTAGTTGAAAGCACAGGAGTAGCATTGTTTTGCAGACCTTGGAAGCACAATGATGTCTTTTATCTTGCACCCCTTGTAGATCCAACTAGAAGTCTGCACTGCAACAGACATGAAGCACCCTTGGAGTTTTGACATCATTATTGAAGCAGCTTGATATCCTGGAGGATATCCTAAAGCAATGTTGAAGTCTTGTAGAAATCATTAATGAAGAGATGGTTTTAGAACTGCTCCTAATCTCTCATTCGAGGACTTCTACATGATGGACTCTCTCTACTGGAATGGTCTAATCATAATTAGCACTCTTCTGTAAGGCCTCATTGTATTGGCATACCTTCTATTGGGCATCTGCGAGTTATAGTTATATGGTCTCTGTTCATCTAAGATATGCGTTTTGTATGATGCTTTGTCAATTTTGCTCAATGCCTAAAGAACGTAAGTAAATTGCCCCTCCCGGCATGCCTGAGAAGGAAGAGTAGGAAGAGTAGGAAATTTTGAATTTATAAAGAAAATGCATGCTTCTTTAGATATTAAGATGGACAAGATTATGAGGATCCCCTATCCCCCAATTGTAATAGAAAAGTTGTTCCAAATGTTGTTGATGAAGTTCAACCCTTAACAAGTGTAGTGTGAAGGAACAATTCATGTAGAGTGGCTGAATAAGTTTCTTGTGATGTTATATGACAAATGGCTTTTCTGTCACACATAAGGCATATACATGAATCATGCTTTACTTAGACAATGCTTTGTTAGTCTAGGGTTATGTGGTTTTTGGTGTATGGACAGTTGGTAAGGATAAATATTTTTAGAGTTTGCAAGCAATTCCAATAAAGTGGTGATTGCTAGATGTGCTTTTTGCAGAATAGTTGCTAGTATTGAAAGTGTTGCAGTGTAAATGAACACAAATTATATGCTTTTTGGAATTATATATGATTGAAAAACATGTTGAGTATTAGGAAATAGATAATTGTCTACTTGTTTAACATGAATTTATTGTTATTTTATTTTTCAGGTTTTTGAAGTGTAAAAAATGGTGCACAAGTGGTGTTTATGCATTGAAGTGTCTTGCTTTCCAAATCCAGGTCGAGCAGTTATTAAATTCGTCCTTTACAATATGGCAACAAATCAGTTATTTCATGGAAAGAGAGAAGTGCCTGGAATGACAACAAACAATGAGGCATATTACATTGCCCTTGTTGAAAGGCTAAAAGAGGCAAAACAACATGATGTCAATGATATTGAAGTCTTCACCAACTCAGAGTTGATATGTAATCAGATATAAGGCATCCATTGGGTTCGGAAGGACAATCTACAACCTCTTCATAAG
>APFE031090727.1:0-13481 GCA_000404065.3 Pinus taeda | reverse complement strand
TGTTTCTTTGCATTAATTCATATGAGAAAGAGAAACAATTACAATGTCTTGCTTCAAATTTGAAGCACACCTTGTACTGCAAAACTGTTCTCCTGCTTCCTGACCTGCTCTGGCCAACACTTGCCAATTCAATCCTAAGACAACCTCTTAATTCCTTGCGCTATCTTGGAGGAATTAAGCTCCTAAAAATAGCAAAATTCCCTATTTTCTTATGCAAATCCAAGGGGAATTGATCACCTGCTCAGTGAAAAAAGCACTGTACACTCAACCATATACAATTATAACTACAAATGTGCCTTTTCCATCCACTCAACTAGGTAATTCGAATCCCATGCATGAATAAGTTTATTTTTAGCTACTTGACTAGTTAACTGAGAGATCAGTGAGTTAGCAACAGTTCTACTACTCAATTGACCTTCAACTAACTAAATTAATGACTTGAGCTCAATTAACTGAGTTCAATTGAAAATAAGTGAACTAGATTGCTAAATTTTAGCAATCACTACATGCACAACTTTACTCCAAGCCTACAAACTCGAATTAGCTGATCTAACTAGGATACAAGGCCATGTCACTCTAGCTAACTACAATCCAAGTCATCTTGCTAATGTGGAAAACCAAATTTTCTCCATTTGACTAAGGCACTAGTCAAATGAAGAAATTTTTGCTACAATTTCAACATTTACTAGTAAGTCTTCTTTTCTCATATTTTTGTAAATTAGATTCTAATTAGTTGGATATTTTGTATTGATTGTTAATAACATTGATTTACGTACAAAATTTGTATGTTTTTATTCATGATCATTACATATGGTATCAAAGTTTGTTTCAATTGTTCAACTTATTTCAAAAAGTTGATATGGACTATGATTTTGATGAAGGTCTTGATGCGTCTGACATATTTTCATACTATAATTGGGCTCTTCAATGCTTGCATTGGGTTTGATCTAGTAAGGATATTGGGGTAGATTTTGCTAACCTTAAAATAAAACACTTTGAATTGTTCATACACACATTAGTTGTCAAAGATTCCTTGTGTATAAATTTGTTTGACTTTTTTTTTTAATGAATTAATTCCTTGGAGTTTACATACACGTAATACAGACAAACATGTAACTCTATCCATGCATAAGGAAAAGGTCACAATCATCTCATGAAATAATGACAACCCCATTATCTACCTTGATAATAAGACTTCGAAAACTATTCCATTTATCAAACCACATTGTAACCAATCAAGAAATATGTCCAAGATTCAAAAATGTTTTGTTGCACCTAAAAGAATTGTTCATATGAACCGTATAAAAGATAATTGAAACAATGTAAATGGTTGTTCCATTATAGTGGGAATAGTGATTGGAGCAATTGAAATGTCTATTTGATTCATTTTCCCATTTAACTTTCCTTGATGAGAATAGGAAATCATTGTCATTATCCCTCTATTATGTAATACCCAATGTATGCTGAATTATCTAATTGTTTTTCTTTTGATGTTTTCACCAATGCATGGACTGAGAAATGAATACAATTTATAATTCCAAAAGAAATTTTACATAGGTTTGTTTTCTTATAAATTTTAAACAAGGTCCATAATAGATTGGATATGGGGTCCAAAAATTCCTTTGGTATCTCTATATAAGAAGTCTACTAATATAAATAGAATTTGAATCATTCTTACCAACAATTTATATGACACATACCAATCGCATCCTAGAAAACAATGAACTCTAATGAATCGTATAAAAAACAATATTCTTTGATCAAACTCATTGGCATTAAACATAAGGTTGGCACCAATTCTTTTGAGATTATTCATTTAAAGACAAAGTTTTCAAAGAAATGGATTAGTATGTATATGAAAATTTGACAATTGGTATTAGAGTTAGGTTGCAACAATTAGGTATGTATAAAATCAAGGAGCATGCATGGTATTAGTTTTGGAGTGTATTATTACTATCTTGGTCACTGCATTAGTTATGCAGTGGTTATTCTAGTATTGTTAGGAGCAATTGGTACTTTCCCTTTATCTATTGTTTCATCAATTTCAAGGTAAAAATTGTACGGTCTAGAAGAAGTCTAACATTCTAGGAATTTTGCATTGAACTTTTGTCTATTCATATTATTGTCCAATAGCAAAATTGTTTGTATTTTCCACCTCTACATTGTTGAATTTGCAGCATATGTTGTATAAATTAAGGGGATACAAGACTTAGAAATCCCTTTTGATAATGTCTTTAATTACTTATTTTGACGAGTCATATGCCTTGATACTCCATTTTTGATCACCCAAATATTCTCATCTTGAAATGTGCCAGCGAGAGCTGAGAATAATCCTTCATCCTTTGTAGATGTCTTGGTCACTTCCTTCTTAGAAGAAAATAGGAGATCCCATACTTCTTTGATGTCCTTCTTGAGTTGACTTGCCACCTTTATACACTTCTTTGGGAACGTCTTCAGTGTAGTAGAGATATTGATTATGCCCTTAGCCAACCTTAGCTTTGATACCATGTTGAAAAATTTATAGGGCAATAGTTAGGATGCTTTCTCTTTTCTTGATAATTGTTTGTGATGTATTTTTACTTTGTCTTACTTGTTAGATTCTTCACTTATTATTATTATGTTTGTATATCATCAAACAACTACCAAAATGAGAAGAGAAATAGTACACAAGAACAGAAAATGGAAAAGTACAGAAAGGAGGACATTGAGCAACTTATACTTTGTAATTTTTTATAATATCAAGAAGCTTATAAGGTCAAAGGGGGAGAGATTGATTGATTCTAGCATGTGCTATAGTTTTGCTTATGAGTTTTCTATATTAACTTTGTTCATGTATATGTGATGCGAGTAGATTTATTGATTGTTAATGGACTTCTCTATGTGATGATCAACATTCCCTTACGCAATTAGTCTATGTCTCGATATCACTTTCTCAATTGAATGAACAAGTGTTGATTGTGACAATTATTGACTTTTTGGCATTTGCACTAGTTAGTGGGATAGTCAATGTACTTGTATTGGAAACAGCTCATTATTTTCTCAATATTAATAAATATGTTGCATCTATTTCCTTGTTCAATCATTATCTTAATTTCAACTTGAATTAAATTAGGATAGTTGTATTACATTACAAGTAAATAATTTGTTAATTATTTTTATATTACTTGGGTTATGACAATATCACAATAATCTAAATATGTCTTTGATCCTGTAAAATCTAAAAAAAATCTTTATGATTATTTTAAATCATTTATCCTCATCAACAACCAATTATATAAAAAATACTTAAACAACCAAATTTTAAAAATGTATATTATCATTAAACAACATAGTTAAAACTAAAATTTATATATATAATTATAATTCAACAAAATAGAAAACATTTTGAGTTACCTCCACTAGTTATTTTTCTAAAAGCTATGGTTATGTTTATGCTTGTTAAATATAATCTCTTCAAAATAAACTAAATATAAGCTTTTGGAAAGAAATGTAATGTCAAGATTCTCTTTACAATATTAAAGAAAAACAGTTGTGTGATTTATTTCGTGTGAAAAGAAAGAATAGAAATTTAAATAGAAATATGCCTTGCCCTGCATAAAGAAAGATTACCAATTGATTATATGAATCTCTTATGCTCAGCTATATGGTGGGGGTAAGGAAGCTGCACTTTCGGTGAAGGAAACTATGCTTATGTTTCTTTACACACAAGTATGCTTATTCTAATTAGATATGATCTCTTTGAAATAAATTAAATATGATCTCAGGATAAATTAAATATTCATTTCGTTTGGAAAAATAAAAGAAAGAATACAAATATGCTTCTTTTTACATAAAGAAAGACCATCGATCAATTATTTGAATGTCTTTTATGCTCATCTTTATGGTGGGGTAAAGATGAAGTAAATATCTCTCTTTAAATAGACACGTGTTAGGCTCGTCTTTACACACACCCAACAAAATTATTCCAACGTCGCATCTCTCTTTGAATAAACAGTGTTATGCTCGTCTTTACACACCCACACAATTATTCCAACGTGCCTCCACCACTCACTTGGATACCAAACTTCACCCTCTTCTTTATTCCAAACTTCACCAGTGGAAAAGAAAATTGTAATGCAATCTCAATCGAACCAATCATCACTCCTATAAGTAGTCTGCAACATCACAACATACCATTTACGAATGCTTTCCAATTAATGCTCCAATTGAATTTCTGCTGCCTTCCTCACACGCTCAAGGTTTTCGTTAACAAAGTCTTTTTTAGCTTTGAGATTTTCAAATATATATTCAGCCCTCTTTGTGACTGCTTCTCTTGTGTTATAAGAGGGATTCGATATATTACTGCTGTGACAAAATCATATCATATCATGGCTGATCCTGGCTTCCTCCCTGGATTTATTGGTGTCGGCATTGACATGGCAGTCAGCCAGATTCTTCACCACGTTGGCATTGCAGTCAACTGCAAGAAAGAGTTGGAGTCTCTAAGACATCTGGTTACCACAATCGAGCCTATGGTGACGCAGTTCCATCAATGGCGTATGGAATTAAGGAGGAGAAGAACATCCGCTGCCGGAAGGGACGTCAACGCGTCAGCCATTAATACATGGGTTACAGACTTGCACGCACTTCTGCAACAAGCCCTAGCAATAGTGCAAAAGTGCTCAACTATACCGAGGTGTGATGTAATTTCTCGTTATAAAACTGGCAGAAGGATCGCTAGTTTAATTTCAGAGATCGACAAACATCTGAAATTGGTTCCTTTGGTCCAATTACAGCAGCAGACGGAGATGGAGATGAGGAGAGAAAGCGGTCAAGCTTCAAGCAGCACTTCTGCAACCGTCTCTGAAGGTCTTGCTCCTGCTGCAGGCGGCTTCTTAATCCAGGAACCCTTTATAGTCGGACAAGAGAAAGCATTTACAACTCTGGAGGGGTGGTTGATCAATGCAGATGTTAAGTCTCTTTCCCGCATTGGTGTTGTTGGCAAGGGTGGAGCCGGCAAGACCCTTCTTCTCAAGAGACTCTTCAGCTGCCCAAAGGTGAGGGATTTCTTTAACGATGGTTTGTTTCTTTGGCTGACTGTTTCACAGTCTCCCTCCTTTCCAAGCCTTAGGAATGATCTTTGTAGACAAATCACAATTCAAGAAAATGTAGATTTGCCTCAAAATATGACGGAAGAGGATGTTAAAGTCTGGTTGAACCAGAGAATGCAGGGGAAAAGGTTTGTCCTCTTCTTAGATGATGTCTGGGGAGACGGTGGGACACTGCTGGAGGAACTAGGTGTGGCCCTGCTCATCCATCACTCCCACTCCAACATTGTTGTGAGTTCAAGGAATCACAGAGCACTGCTGGAGATGGGAGTTTCAGAGAAGTCTTTGATAGAAATGACAGATCTGGTAGAAGAAAAGAGCTGGGAATTGTTTGCTTATCACGCTTTTCCACATAATGATGGAAATGTCCCTGCAAACATTGACGAGAAGACGGCCAGGCTTGTGTGCGCCAAATGTGGAGGGCTTCCCCTTGCGATCAAGGTAATAGGGAGGTCAATGGCAGGCATCACTGATGCACGCGAATGGGAATTGGCAGTCCAGAGCCAACAACATGCGGATCTGTATGGTCGCTTAAGGTGGAGTTACGACTCTCTCGGCGACGTCAATCTGCAATTGTGCTTTCTCTACTTAGCTGCTGCCTTCTTAGAGGACGAAATTGTTCAGGTCCAGGGCGAGTTGATTCAGTTGTGGCTGGGAGAAGGCCTGATTGCAAGAAAGAAGCTGCAAGATCAGCTTGGCCACGAAGACCCATTCGAGATCGGAAGAATTTATGTGAAGGTTTTAGCAGATCGGTGTTTGGTGGAACCCATATTCAGAGACATGGATGGGCGCGTGACCCATGTGAGGGTGCATGACGTCATCCGTGGTTTCGGCATACACATTGCTGAGATGGAAGAAAACTTTGACTGCCGCACAGGTAAGCATTTGAAGGTGTTCAATCAAAATGAGTGTTCAGGCCGCACCCGGATTTTGTTGGGCAGCAACCAATTGAGTTCGCTTCCTGAATCATGGAGAGATCCAAAAGTCTGTGCACTGTTGATGGCGAGCAACCAATTATTAACAGAAATTCCAAGAAAGGTGATTGGGAGTATGATTTCTCTCAAGGTTCTTGATTTGAGTTGGACGTCAGTACAGTCATTGCCAGAGAGTGTGGGGTGTTTAAAACAACTAGCATGCCTCCAATTAGCAGGCGTGCCCATCAAAAGGCTACCTGCATCTCTCACAGCTCTCCCAAACCTCCAAATCCTTGATCTTGCTGGGTCCAGCATCACAGAATTACCATCTGACATCGACAGGTTGAGATGCCTGATGTATCTGGGCATGTATGGATGTGATGATTTGCAATGTTTGCCTAGTAGCTTCTCAGGACTTACCTCTTTGCAGTGGTTGGACATGAGAGGGTGCAGTAACGTGTGGGCAACACGTGATAAAAAGAGGGGATGGAAAAAAGTGGCTTCCATTGCGGATTTGAGTAGTCTAACACAACTAAAAGAGTTGTGTGTACCAAACAACGGAGAAACAGTTAGTGAAGGGACATTGGGGAGCATGGTTCAAATGGAGACCCTGGCGTTGCAGCTGACATCGATGACAGAGTTACCTTCCGACATATTCAACATGTCAAAGTTGAGAAGGTTCACTTTAGATTGCTCCCACGTGGTTAAGATGGAAAGTAAGTTTTCCGAATTTCACAATTTGATGCATCTTAAATTGTGGAATTGTCCTACGTTAGAAGACCTTCCGGATTTGCATAAGCTGAGGAGTTTGAAGAGATTAGATATTTTTTATTGTCCCAAGTTAAGGAAATTTCCTAAAGAGTTTGGTGAGATTGGAGCATTTTCTTTATTAGAAATATTTTCATTAGCTTATTTAAATGAATTAGAGGAGTTACCATTAATAGAAGATGGGGCAATGCCTATGCTCAAAGTATTTACCATGATGAAATGTGAAGCATTACACACATTGCCAGAAAGTTATTTGAATCTCAAAACACTCCAAAAAGTAAGGGTGTTTGGTTGTTCAATGGTATTAGCGAAACTACAAAGAATCAAGTTAGTATACCCAAAAGTAGAAGTGATAACAATGTCTACAAGAAATTCAATAGAAATGATACGAAAGTTTAATCAAGTAAGAGATTCCTTAGAAGGTTGGAGCTATGGTGAATCTTGGAGTAATGAGCTTTGGCTTTTCCTACAAGATCTTTGTAGGCCTCTATGATCAATATTTTCATGATCAAGATTTGTAATTTGTATTCATGGCCAATTTTGTATATATCAAAAAAAAAAATGTGTTTGATAGTGTAAAGTAGCATCTTTAAAATACTTAGTGCTAGAATGTATTATACATTTTATAGCTTGTAACATAACACAATTTGGTAAGCAATAATTGAAAATAATAAAATCATTTCAACCAGCGTTTTCTTTTTCAATTCAAAATAATATTACAACATAAAATATACTTTTATATGTAGTTTGATCTTTGTACACAATCATCCCACATTAATTCTTTACATAGTACAAATAAATTAAGACGCCGATATCTAGAAAACAAACAATACATAACTGAAACACACGTGAAGTTATGTCCTTCAAAGTGAATGTGAAACAAACAATACATAACTGAAACACACGTGAAGTTATGTCCTTCAAAGTGAATGTGCAATATTTTTGGCAACTTCAAAAAAATCACTTGACTGATTACATTTTATATTAACCTACAAATCATGCTTTAAGAAGAAGAAAATGATGATACAAATGAAAAGTATGAAACGAATCAATAAAGTCCTTGTAAGTGACATACTTATTATGATCATAAAAATTATATAATCACATAATGCATTATTGTGCAAGTGAAAAATAATATTAAGAATTTCTCTCATCTTAAGGTACATTACACCTTATAGAGAAATATAAAAAACATTTCACTCTTTAATATACAATTTGTATATATTGCAACACATAGCCAAGTTTTAGCAATATCTCTGTGAATTACTAAGACATAAATGAATGGAAACTAATCAAATCTGACAAAGCTTAAAGTTAGCATCATATTTATATTTTTATATGCGTATACCTATAATTAGTATCTCAAAGCTCAATAACCAAATAGTTATATATTAACAATGCATATATATTTATGTATAAGAGCATTTACTGTTCTTCCATGCATTTACAAATTGGCATAACAATATATATTTCCATATGTCCCAAGGGGAACACACTTGCATTTTGCATAGTGTGTACTATAAGCTCTAAAATGTTGATCATGCATAGATGCTTCTTTGCATGTAGCCTTATAATTTGCATCAAGCAATCCAAACAACAAGAAAAGGTTAAACCAATAATAACAAACAAAAGTTGCTGACTTCACCAGGAAACTTTAAGAAACAGCAAAGAATGAGATTTCAATTCACAAGAAGATGTTAACAACAAGAACATTATTAACAACAGCTACAATAATCACAATATGGAGAAGGGAAATACAATACAATTAGTTCAAGATATTGCAAAGTCCATTCATGAATATAACTCCTTATATAGATGAATAATTCCCATTGATAATTCAAAATTAAACATTTATGTTTAAAAATAAAATAAAAATTAAACATTAGTAGATATATACTCACCCCAACCACTATTGAAGTTCCAATTTGAGAAACTTCCACAAAGAATTGTTCAATCAAAGAATCAACAATAAGGTAATATAGAAGGGAATATTAGGGCAACTACACATACCTCATTCTCAAAATTGCTACAACAAGAATGCATGTTCATTGTGAAAATCATGAATACACGCAAATTCTAGGAATGACCAAACATTCCTATTTGAATGGCTATGACCCATATCGAGCCTCCATACACTCACCATACCCACCTCCATATTGAGTTCTACATAGAGTTTACTCTAAATGATAAAAATGCATATTTTAGGAATGCATGCATGTTCTTAAAAGTGTGCACATGTTATTAACACATGTGCATTCTTCTATCGATGAACATTTAAAAAAAACAAAAGCCATGACCTTTTTTTATTCATTTCTCCTGCACACAATTCCTTTTCTCCATGTTTTCTCCAACCTATTCATACATTTTCATGCTAATTCAAACTATAGTTCACAAGGAAAAGCATGAGAAAGTTTAGAAACATTGCACTCATTTTTTGCAATAGAGAAGTTCTGATTTTGAGATAGGTTTTATTGTAAATTTTCCTTTTTATATACGTTAAATTATACAAATCTAAATAGTTTGTAAATTGTTTATTATTATGTACATGCATTTTTTATTCTATTAAAATGGAGGAAAACCCTGATTTAAGCCCAAAACCTATTCCCAACATCTCCATGAGACACACACAATGAAATTAGAAACCTAATTTGTGAGCTTAAAATACTAGAGAGCCATTTCATTTTTCTTAGGCTACTTCGCTCAACCATTTTTACTTCTACTGGTCATATCTATGACTAATTATCATATATATATGAATATATGAATAGGAAGAGAGAATACCATTCAACTAATATCATTAAAAGAGAGGTGTAATATCTACATATTACCAAGAGATGATTGTCCAACTATTTACTGACCCTAAAACCAACCATCCCTTTAATCCAACAAAAAAACATCTTTGTATGGACTAGTTCACATATTGCCCATTCAAAGGTAACTGAATGTATGCGCGACTTATGGTTTTGATTACCCTCCTTATAATATCAGGGAGGTTCGATTGTCTTTTCTATGTAAATTATGGGTCAACATATCATTTATTGTGGCATTGGTGAATTCCATGGAGTTGGTCTTGGCTATGCTTAGAATTGAGAAAGGACTAAGATAATACATTAATAGGGTCACACCTTATTATTCATATTTGTGACGTACCCAACCCCTCCTTTAACATTGAAGGAATGGGGTACTAAACCACTCTGATACGTACCACTTTGATACCGATCTGTAACGTAGCCGAATGGGGTATACCGTTTTTTCTTTCTATTTTCTCTCCTTTTTCAACAACCTTTAACTCGGTGCTTCCCACAACCCATCAGGATCAAACCTTGAATGAAATCTCAGAATCACAGTGAGATTACTGCTTGAATGCAATCACAAGAGTTCCAGCTCATAACCTTGTGTTCCCAGGTTCTTAGAAACTTCTCAACAATTCATTTCAAATTGGTTACAGGATTCCAGGATTCTGGGCCTTCTGGGATTCTAGGTCACCTGTACCAGATGATAGAGAAATTATCCATTGTCCAGCACGTTGTCAACTGACGATCCCTAGTTCCTGCTACTCTAAAACAATTCAAGTAATACTATGTTACATGGTTCCAACCTCCAATATTCCCCACTGCTAGGATGACATCATGCTAACATGATCCCTTGCATGTGTCAACCTGTTGGAGGTCCATGTGTCACCCACGTATGGGCCTTTGAGTACCTAAAAACTCGATAACTACTTTCTACGTGTCTATTGTTTGAGTTAATCCTAATTGACCAAGACTACAACTATTTAATTGTCAACCCAGGGTAGGTTTGTTATTTCAATGGAGTTTGCACTATCTGTGTCGATACACTACAACCAAGAATGAAAATAGAAAATAGAAAATTATTCCGCTGAATCAATTGCAGAAATAAAATCATTCATGCATAAATTAAAACACTCCATAGAAATGAAATCACACTTAACAATTACCAGAGCAAGGGCATGCCACACACTGTACTGATAACTACACCAGCTGGTCAACTACCATATTGCTAATCAAATCAGTATAACAACATAACATAATTTTGGCACTGAAGCAGATATATTCTACAATTTATACAACAACAACAGAAAGCCATACAAACAATAAAGGAAACAATAATATACAACTACTCTACCGCTGCAGTCCCTGCTAAAGAAGAGGGCCCTTCCTCCCTATTAGGGGCACAAAAATGGACATGAGATTTGTTAAAGAATCAGTTGAGAAATAATAACAACATCACCACAGTGTCTTTGATATTAAAAATAATTAAAAGTTACAAGATAAAAATAACAGTGCTCTATATGTCATCTCCATACATGAGAGATTAAGTTTTTATTATAGTTATTACATACCCAAAATCAGGAATAGATTAGTCATGAGAATCTCATGATTCTCATGCTGATCATAAAATAGAAATCATTATAACCTGTTCTTAAATACAAATGTTATTAAAATACATTGGTTAAGATCACAACTGCTTGGATCTGTTACTTTCTAAATAAACAACTCATAACTTCTAATAGCTGATATGTGGAATAGTACCCACGACTTTGCCAGCTACGGTGTAACAACATCCTGCGGTCAAATGACGGTTTGGGATGTAATAACAATCATTGGGTAACAACAACCTTGTAACAAAAGTCGAGGTGTAATAACGGTCACCTGTAACAGCACGTGGTGTAACAAAAACGCTTGTAATAGCATACAGAGTGTATCATCAATCTGTTCCATCCTTCTCTTAGACCGATCAACGTGGTTGTTCACTCCATAACCTCGTTCTCGCAAGCAACACCTGAAAAAGAGGAGAGGATCCAAAAGACTTCTCCAATGCTTACACGAGTTAGCCATAAAAAGGAATATTGCATCGTTATATTCAGCGAAAATGAAAAAATAACATGATGGGGAAATAGGTTGTTTATGACAAGGAAAAGGTGATTAACATGTAAAGTTTCATTGGCCTGGAGGGAAAGAGGATCAAAACTAGGGAAAGAAAGTATAGGAAATAGGTATAAAAAATGCACCCAACATCTCCCCCAACTGAAGCAATTGCATGTCCCCATGAAAAACCTCAGCTTCTCCTGCTATACCTTCGATGCAAGTCTGTAAAATTATAGGCACCAATAATGTCTTCACCAAGAGACCTGTACCCCTGAGTAGCCATTAGCTGTCGTAGCCAGGATTCTCCTTCATAGTCGCACAAGTGCTAATCCGACTGGTATTGTTCCACAGGTAACCAAATCAGAGGAAATTTGAATCTAAATCCAATCCAGAAGGCTCCCAATGTTTGCACTACCTAGGCATATTTGGGTACTCATGTAACAACAACCAAAAAATTCCTGAACTCAAAAGGATATCCTTCTTTTAATTCATCACTATAGGCCTCGGTGTGCTTACGACACTTTGTTAGTGCTCGAATTTTCATTTGCACATACAAATTGAGGCAAATCCCCACGATCTGTTTTCTATAAGTGGTTGACTATTCCCTGATTCTTGGGGTACTCAAGAACAACTTAAACTCACATCTCAGTTCATAAACCATTCCTGGTTCTTCCCTGATCCATAATGCTGCCCTTTCTTCATTGGTCTCAGCTGATTTCATGGCCATATGCCATTTGATTTGATTCCTCATAAAAGAAAGGAAGGCTCTCAATTGCAAATCCCCCATATAGGAGAAAACGCTTGCCACCATATTTGTATTGACATATTCACACATCATGTCATGCAAAAACAACTCACAAAGTAATCTCTGTTCATCAAAATCACAAGTACAAAAAATTTCAAGAAAAGTACAGGTAGAAGAACACAAATAAGGTCTATTTTCAAATACTTATTTTGACTGAAACAACTAATAACGTTCCCATAGGAAAACTGGATATGATGGGGAAGGTCACCTGCATCCTAGCAGGTTCAATGCAAGCTCACGAAGCTTCGTCTTATCATTTGTTAGATCCAGAACCTGCTGCTGTAACAGTTGCATTTATTCA
Source organism: Pinus taeda (assembly GCA_000404065.3). Taxonomy (NCBI): domain Eukaryota; kingdom Viridiplantae; phylum Streptophyta; class Pinopsida; order Pinales; family Pinaceae; genus Pinus; species Pinus taeda. The sequence continues at coordinate 717 of APFE031090727.1, read as the reverse complement.
TTTTTCTTCTTCATAGCTTCCTTATGCCTCCGCTCTTCCCATTCTCTCTCCCACTCTTCCTTTAACCATTTCTCCCTGAGTGAATCCATCATCTTCTTATGTGCCTTGAGTGAGATCATTCCCTCTTGTAGAGAGAGTGCCTGCTACTTCCATTTCTGTAACTCTGGTATCAACAACATTCTTTCAGAACACCATCTTGCATGAGGACCCGATGTTCTTCCACATGTACTAACAATTGAAGGTGTAACATCCTCCCGAGGGTGAAACTGCTCCATTTCGGTTGTTGGTTCTTGTGTAACAACAACGTCATCAATGGGTTTTTGTGTAACAATTTTTTTTTCTCTCTGGTTAGTTTCTGCTTCCACTGGTGGTTCTTGTGTAATAGCAATGTCATCCACGAGTTATTTTGTATCATTTTCCCTTTGGTTAGCTTCTATTTCCACTACTGGTTCTTGTGTAATAGCAGTGTCAACCACAGGTTCATGTATATCAGCTTCTTCTTCTTCTCCTTGGTTAGCTTTTGTTTCCACTACTGGTTCTTGTGTAACAAGAGTGTCAACCAAGGGTTCCTATGTATCAGCTACCAAATTACTTTCTGTGGAATTCTCAATCTCAGTTGTTGGTTCTTATGTAACAACAATGTCTTCAATGGGTTTTTTTGCGTCAGCTTCCCAGGACTTAGTTTGTGTTTCCCTCGAAATGGTGTCCACTGCACAG
>APFE031090721.1:0-13156 GCA_000404065.3 Pinus taeda | reverse complement strand
GGGGCTCAAAGGCGAAGTTTTGGTCAATTATATTGTAAGATTCCACGAATTGCGGGCGCGGAGTGCAATGTCTAGGATGAGTCAAAGGGTTGTGTGCCCTAGAATATTTTAACTTAATGCAAAGTTATGTTGGCCTAACCATGGTCTGTGGACCATGGGATTTTATAAATAGAGCGAGGCTCTAAGTGTAAAGAGAAAAAGATAATAGATGGAATAATGAAGGCATGGTTGAGGGTTAGAGCTGGATCTAAAGCGGACTGGATCATAGTAGTAGGAAGAGGCTCTGCAGCTGAGTGGGCAGAGGTCTACGAGAGTTTGCGGCTAAGTGCGCAAATCCTTGCAACTAAGTGCACATTGGATCTGTAATTAGGATTTAAATTTAATAAAGACAATTTTACTCTATGCACCTATTCTTGAATCCATATTTTGATGTTATGCATTACTTTTACTCTATTTATTCACTGTATGAAATTGATAAATACTTGTATGAATGCTTATATATGAAAATAATCTAAGTAATCAACTAACAGAGCATAATTAAGGAAGACTTAGGTAAATAACATGGGTCGTGTTGCGGCTAAGAACTGTGCGAAGAGAATATCGCAGGACGTGGGGTGTCGGCTGGAGCACGAAGCGCAATAAGTGTGAAGGTTGGACCATGTACCAATCACCTCATATCAAACATCACTAGGGTGTAGAAACATGGTTCTAGAACCCTCCCATACTACTTCGGGTGAGATCTCAGTGCACGCTCCACGGGCTATTGCCAAAAGGGCCACTAGTACCAGGATTTTCTTCGCTAAATCACTTCTGAACCTGGGTCAAGCCCCACTAAGACAACACATGGTTTCATTGCCAAAACGGAGATATACATAAGGTATGTTTGATGTTGTGCCACTAGAACCAAACAAAGAAGGAAATTGAAGAGTGGTTGGACAAGAAAACTCATGAGTTCGTGAGACAGGAAAACATAACTTCTCAAGTATCTAAGTAAAAGTGGTTAGAGTGCTACATGTATACAGAAATCCACACGATTTTCTTTGCATCATTTCCTTCTATGCTGTATCAGTGGATCGCAAAGTTAGCGAACAATCAAGGAAGGTGTAGGCTCGACCAACCAATAGTGTGGACTTTGAAATTAGTGCGCAGACTAGAAGAATCAGAAGATAAGATCATGCAAGTTGTCGACCATTGGCTCGACCAGATAATAGGATGATTTATCATTGAGTGTAGACACGATTGTGAGCTACAACGAGCTAGAATGACGCTTTCTCAAAGGATCACAAGTTAAATATATTAAATGTTTGAATATTTGGATTAAGATGTTATTGTGTGAAAAAAGGGTCATGTGAATACATTAATGTTTGGGACTATGCAGAGCGGAAAGATATACAAGAGTAACGAAGAATTAGAAAACAGTCCCTTAATTTCAACCTCGCAAGAGAGTGAGGAAGAGTTCGCTAAGGTCTCTCTGAGAAGCGTAGTCAATTTGATAAGGTGACACATTCGTGGTTACCACCTCCACCGACACCACCACCTGCTTCACCTCCCTCACCTCCATCGCCACCCACTCCACCTCCACCACATCCACAATTCATTATGGTGAGTGCGATCAAACTACCAGTATTCAAAGGAGTAGGGAATGAAGATGAAGACCCATTCTGGTTCATGGTAAGAGCAGTATGGGAAGCACAAGGTGTCACGGATGACAATATTAAGAAGGCTACATTGATGAGCGCACTGCAAGATCGTGCATTAACATGGTATATCAAGCACTCTAACGACCACCCAAACACAGGGATAACTGAGATACAAAACACGTTGAATAGGAAATTTAGCAAGTCAAAGTCAGAAACACAACCAATCATCGGGTTTAAAGAAATCACGATGCTCCCACGAGAGACTCCTGGGGATCTGGATCAATACCTAAAGAGTACAATCTGCGAAGCCAATATGACGTTGACAGATGGAAAGCATCATAGATGGTTTGTAACATCTCTAACACTGCACTTGAGGACAACGTTGTCACAATAGAAACTTTTCATCCAGGCCGAAGCATTGGAAATGGCAATGAGATTACATGAGACCCCAATACAATACCTTGTGTTGGGAGTCCAATAAATCCACACATAACTACAAAATTTGTGTTTGGAAATGCAGTGTATGAAGTAGGATAGGGCACCATGGCGAAAGGTGCATGAGTAAGTATGATGCATAAAATGCAAAAGCCAAGGCCATGACAAGGATCACTATCTAGTGTTTGTGAACTACTTGACAGGAGGAGGCCCAATGCCATTGAGACCAGAGGCATAGGTAGGGCCAAGTGTGGAACTTGCATTATGGCTGAGTGAAACACACGAGGGATAATTGTCATTCATTGCAAAAAATATATAGAGACAACCAAACAATTGTTTTGTAATTTCTGTAGGTGGGTAGGCCATGATGAATGCACTTGCTTCAATTACGAGCTAATGATGGATCAGAACCCGACCTATAGGATGTAGACAAAAACATGAGCCCTCAACACAGATTCGGGGATGGTGCATGTTGTATTTTAGGGACGAGACCGAGGACGAGGTGGAATGGAACTAGGAAGGGGTTGCAGACAATTAATCTGTTACAATTGCGGAGGACCAGGGCACTATGCTAGTGATTGTACCAACCCGACCAGGATATCCTATTCATATTGTGCTCAGTTTGATCATAAAACAATAGACTGTGCTACATTGATCATAAGGATGTGCGAAAAAGGGGAATTCTAGCTTCCCCCAACTCAGAATATAAAAATGATAAGGTCTTGGCCACGCGAAGAGGACCTGAATGTAAATATGATGCTCAGAAACTATACGGCCATAGGAGAGGATACGAGGAAGCAGCTAGAGAAACACACATGGGTTCAGAAGGCTCTTGCAAAGGAACCTAAGTTTGACTTAGAGCACGCAAAGGAGACATTCATGGATGCTAAGAATAGCTTCACAAAGGCCTCCACTTCCAGTAGTAAGGATCAACTAGAGCTAGCAATGGATCCTTCAATGCTCACTACCTTTATGGAGACATGCATGAAACTATTGCATGACAGCAAGGCGGTTAAAGGACTATAGGAACTGATCACTAGGTGCACAGGGTTAAGAAAACCGTGCGTAGTCCAGAAATTGGGGAAGCATGCATTACACACTGGAAGGGAAATGAGGTTGACTGCATAGATTATTTTATGAAATGATTGAGATAATCCTAGACTTGGGTTCGGATGCGAATGTGTTATTGAAGAAAACATGGGAATGCATGGGCAGGCCTGCATTACAATGGTCCCCTATTTAATTATGAATGGCGAACCAACAAAATATTTTTCCCATGGGAAGGTTGCAAGGGGTAACAGTTGATGTTGAAGGCGAAAGCGCGCAGGCATATTTTGAAGCAATAAAGATTGTCGATGACAACAATCCCTATCTCATGTTGTTAGCAATATACTAGGCCATCGATATGAATGAAGTCATTAACCTGAAGAAGTGCAAAATTATCTTCGAGAAAAAGTTACTACGCATAGTAGTCTCATTGGACCCAGCTGAAGGAGCGCGCTACACTGAACCATTGCATGATGATGATAGCGACAATGATCTTGCTTGTATTTACAAGATAACTACGTTAGACCAGGATTGGCTGAATCTAACTACAAGTGGAGGATCTTGTGGGAGCACGAAAGCTCCTGCACTTTGAATTTAGATGAAGAAGTAGAATGATGGAAAAATCTGTTACAAGAAGTGACAATGCTGAATCGAAAAATGATGGTTAGATCACTGTGTTGCATGACAATGGATGCAAGAGAGCTATTAACATATGATCGAATGACAACGATGGATGAATTCCTGACCAAATTCGAAAGTGCAGTACTAGAACAGCAATAGTTCGATGTGTTGAAGTGGGCACTACGCACAACACCCATATGATGGTGGGGTACACATGAAGGAAATTTTGAGGACTGGCATGGATGCAGAAGGATGATGCACCTACAATTTTGGCAACCACAACTACAATTGGAAGACAAATATGATGGATGAGATGACCCATGCACGTACCTTGTGAAATGGACCAAGTTCGATGGGGAAGAACCACACCGTGAATGGGTAGACTTATTCTACCATCCTGTGGACATCCTACCATGAAATAGTATACTGAGACAAAGCTATGCCATGGTACAGGCGAATCAGATGTCTTGTGTGAGGGATTCTTGTTAACATTAAAATTTGATGATCGTTGGTCAGATACAGTGGACGATGCACTACAAGTAGTGAAACTACTATCTTTAAAATACCATATGAGCCAATCCAAGTACTTTAGACAGAATGGGCGGTACAATTAAGTAGTACATTGGAATGTTATAATGTGAATTTTGAGGAGGATGATGAGGACCCACAGAACATTAACATTTTGGAAACAAAAGGCTATCATGAGATTCGTGGACCATCACTCTTTGACCACAACATCACGCGCCACTAAAGACAAAGTAGGTCAACATTGGAATGGAGGAAAAACCAAAATATGTAATGCTTGGGGACTATTAGGATGATGCCACGGTCGATAAGGTCATTGAGTTACTCCACGAATACCAGGACCCATTCCCAAACAAAATTACGGACTTAAAAGGGATTGTGGGCAATTTAGGGACGATGAAGATCACCCTGCAACCTGACACGAAACCTATTAAGAGGCGATCTTATTGCTTGAATCCAAACTATAAAGTCAAGATTTGCGACGAATTAGAAAAAATGCTCAGTCGAAATTATTGAACCAGTGGAATAATTTGGCTGGGTGAGTCCTATGGTGGTACAGGAGAAAAAAGTAGAAGGGTGAAATAAGAATATGCGTAGACCTTAGGAAGCTGAATGATGCTTGTGTACAGAATCCATTCCCAACACCATTCACAAATAAGGTACTAGAGAATGTTGGCGGTCAGGAAGCATAATCATTCACTGATGGGTTCACAAGGTACCATCAGATCAAAATTGCAACAAAAGATAGGAGTAAGATGAACTTTGCAATAGAATGTGGATGCTTTCAAAACACCATGATGCCATTTGGACTGAAGAATGTGCTAGCTATATTTTTGCGCATTATCATACCCACATTCAAATAATACATCCACAAATTTTTGGAGGTCTATATGGACAATTGGACTATCTTTGGATTATTTAAACACCATGTAGCGAGGTTATGTTTGATGTTGGATACTTGCCACCAACACAAGATTGTGCTGAACCTTAAAATGTGCACCTTCCTCATTCCCTTTGGAAACCTATCGGGCCATGTGGTTTGCAAACAAGGCTTGATGGTAGACCCTGCGAAGATTGTTTTTATTCTAAATCTGGAAGCACCGTGTAGTATCAAACAATTACGTGCTACTTTGGGGCACATTGGACGCTATAATAAGTTTATCAAGAGTTATGCCCAAATAACAGCGTCGATGGAAAAGATATTGAAAAAAGATATGACATATTTCTGGAATGATGAAACTGGCCTCCACGCCAATTTTGGTCTTCCTGAAATGGGATGTGCAATTTCATGTACATGTTGATGTGTCATGTTCGCATGGGGATCCGTACTCACATAGGAGGGAACAGAGGGTGTGGATCACTTGATTGCGTTTGTGAGTCAAAGATTGTCCAAAGTAGAAAAGAGCTACTCTACCATTGAATGCAAGGGGTTGGCCATGGTGTACTTGCTCCAGAAATACCGACACTATTTACTCGACGGACATTTCAAGATGTATATCAACTATTCCATGTTGAAATACTTGGTGAACAAGCTTGTGCTAGGGGGCCACATATGCAAATGTCTTTTACTGTTTCAAGAATATGATTTCGAGGTCATTGTCAAGCCAAGATGCTTAAACATAGGACCAGACCACTTGTGACGAATTGATATGGGTGAGGAACCAACAAATTTGGAGGAGGGACTACCTGATGCACAACTATTTGCAGTATGTGTCATGGTAAAAGACTTCAAAGGTATAATCCATTTTCTAAAAATAGGGACTGCATCAAAGGAGTACTCAATCTAACATAACAAGGAATTGGTGGTGCGCGCAACAGACTTTTCTATCATCGCGGGGCATGTCTACAAGATGGGCAATGATGAGATATTGCGAAGATACGTACTTGAATTTGAACGAGGTCAGGTCCTCACGGAAGCACATGGGGGTGCTGTAGGAGGACACTATGCAAGACACATGACCAAGATTCAAAAGTGCATTATAAGGGCTGTGATATATGTCAAAGGATGGGAAAACCATCATGAAGGGACGAGATGCCACTAAATCCCCAAATGACACTATAGCCATTTGAGAAATGGGCAATCGACTTTGTGGACCCAATCAAACCTCAGGGAAAGATGGTTGTGCACTACATCATCACCTCAATGGAGTACCTGACATGATGTGAAGAAGCACAACTGGTCAAGGACTGCACGACTGCCACGACTACAAAGTTTTTGTTTGAAAATTTGTTGAAATGATTTGGGTACCCAAAAATCTTAATGAGCAATTGCAGAATACATTTCTTGAATGAAACCATCAGCACCTTCACCGAGGAGTTCCAGGTTTATCACTAGAGAGGTACAAGATACTACCCACATGCTAATGGAACAATAGAAGCATTCAATAAAATACTAGAGATTGTGCTGACCAAAGTATGTAAGGCATAGTGGGATGACTGGACCTGTGTGTACCCAATGTGTTATGGGCATATAGGATAACGTGCAAGAAATTGATGGGATAGACACCATTCCGTTTGGTCTATGGTATGGAAGCAGTCGTGCCGATGGAATACATCGTACCTAGTCAGCAAATACCAATGCTCAAAGGCATGATGGACCACAAAGCTTTGGAAGAAAGGCTCACTAGCAGGTACAAAAAAGCAGCATGAAAAATCCTAGCATGACTGCCATATCAAGTTGCACACCTTCGAGGTAAATGATTTAGTGCTACTATATGATAGAAAGTTCGAAAAGTTTCGAGGAAAATTCAGCATGCACTGGTTGGGACCATATGTGGTAAAAGAGGTCATAGACGGAGGCACAGTGTAGCTAGTCAAACTTAATCGAGAACCCTTCCCAAGAAAAGTAAACGATAGTTGCTTGATGCCTTACACGGGTGGGCCGGCTATCTGACTAACCAATCGAAGCACAATCTTTGTGACCCGAGGAGCCAAACAAGGGTGTGGGACTATAAACACAAGCACCAAAATCTGGTACCAAAGAAGGAACACGAGTCAGACGCAGATGATTCAGAAGCAGGAATGGAGCAGATCCAGCAGATGTCAGAACAACGTGCTGCGGACCTTCGTGCAACACAAGCACAATTGAAGGGGCTCCATGCCAAGATCATCACACTATTAGAGTGACTTGGGAAAAGTCACGACGATTGTGTTGGGGGCCTGTTGGGCATGGGATCCCCCGCAACATGTTTTCGGAGCTCAAACCCCAAGTTTTGGTCAATTATATTGTAAGACTCTGTGAATTTTAGGCATAGAGCGCGAAGTCTAAGAAGACTCATAGGGTTGTTTGCCCTAGAATATTGTAATTTAATGTGAAGTTGTGTCGGCCTACCCATGGGATTGTATAAATAGAGCGAGGCTCTAAGTCTAAAGAGAAAAAATAATAGATGGAATAACGAAGGTAGAGTTCAGGGTTAGAGTTGCATCTGAAGCATACTGCATCATAGTAGTTGGAAGAGGCTCTGTAGCATAGTGCGCAGAGGCCTAGAAGAGTCCGCAGCTAAGTGCACAGACCCCTGTAGCTAAGTGCGCAAGGTGGAGTAGGGTCTATAATTGGGATTAAAAGTTAATAAAGATAATTTTACTCTGTGCACCTGTTCTTGAATCCGTATTTGGATGTTTTGCATTACTTTTACTCTATTTATTCACTCTGCACAATTAATAAATACTTTTATGAATGTTTATATATGAAAATAATCTTAATAATCAACTAACATATCCTAATTAAGGAAGACTTGGGTAAATAACATGGGTTGCGTTGTGGCTAAGAACTATGTGAAGATAGTATCTCAGGGCTCAGGGTGCCCGCTAGTGCGCGTAGCGCAATAAGTGTGAAGGTTGGACCGGTTACCAATCACTTCATATCATACATCCCCAGGGTGTGGAAACCTTGTTCTAGCACCCTCTCATACCACTTCGGGTTAGACCTCAGTCTGCGCTCTAGGAACTGTTGCTGAAAGGGGTAGTAGTATCGGGATTTGCTTTGCTAAATTACTTTTGAACCTGGGTTAGGCCCCACTAAGCCAACAATTCACATAATGAGTTTTTTATATAGATTGTGAAGGTTTATGAAGTAGTAGCAATGGAAGTGATAGAAAATGAACTAATGGACATGGCCAATCCATTCATATGGATTATTGAAGGAAATGGAAAAATTATACACACACACACACACGCATGTGCATTCACACACACACATAATGGAATTGAATTTTTTATGTAAATTATAGGTAACATGTAGGGTTAACATATGCCCCAACCATAATTATTTTGAGGAGGTAAGACCTAGATAATTACCCAAAGTAAAGTTTAAAGGGAGGATATAAGGCTAAACTTGACTTGATAAGTGAAGAGTGATGGATTCTGATCCCATGATGTGGGGCTTGTGGATTTTGATGTAATAATTCCTTTAAATAGTTATTGGATACTATACTGTAATGGGGCATCTTGATCCATGGCGAATTTTCACTTGGTCAACTTTTGACTTAACCCTATTTGGTCAAGGGACTAGAGATATCTTTAGGTGAGTAGATTTGGTCTAGGAAACAAATATATCCTTGTGTGATTTTTTCTTAAGCGCTTTCCACTACAAATAGGCATGAATTATGTGTTCTTTGTTTTGCTTAATTATTTCTCTCATAAAATTTACATAAGAAACTAGAAAACACCAATTCTAAGTATCAAAACCATATTATCACATACAACATCAGATCGTTGGAATAGATAAAGTGGACAATGTTGAAATTAAAATTGAGTTTTAAGGTAAGATTTTGTTGAAAGAATAATAGTGATAAGAGTGCCTTCCCTGGATTGGCATTAGTGTTATTCTTATTATTATTATTTTCTTGTGATTTTCTTGATTTAGTTCACATAGAAACAACAAAATGAAAAAAGCTTGATGAAGTTCAACCTATTATACTTTCAAATGTAATTGAATGTCCCATTATGTAATGATTGTCCTCACTCATATTCTAATGTCCAATGATAATTTATTAGCTGAGGAGTAAGAATAGAATAACAGGAGACCTCAATGTTCAATGTTGAATAGCTATGAAATCTTAAATATAGTCAAATATTTCTATATTCTTATAACACCCATTTTAAAACCCAAATTTTTGTAATACGTAAAATGGGTAATGTTGGAATGACCACAATAGGTACTTTTATAGACACTATTTGGTGTAAATATTAACTCTTATTTAACATATTGCTAATGATAAAGAAGAGAACAACCAATACAGATCCTAATGCCTCATAGAGGAAAGTTGTAAGCTGGATTTGAGGAATTTTATACCTTACATGAATTAACTGTCCATATTTCTAATTTGGCAATTGAACTACTCAATTACCAATACTTATGAACAAAATGGGGGAAGTGGTACCAAACTACTGAAAATGTATGAGCTACATACCCATTTGAGATACTTCTGGCTAACCATGCATGCGAAGGAGGGACCCCAAATTCACATGTTGGGTAGTGCATAAGGGGGGTGAAAAATTAGATAGAGAGAGACTATACACATAAATGAATAAAAGGGGAGAGAGAGAGAGGAGAGAGAAGGAGGGGAATGAAATAGAAGTGTGTGGAAGTGAAGCAAAATAAAATCGTGGGAACAAAAGAGAGAACCACATATGGGTGATGAGACTATGACTCTTGATAGAAGGAGACAGAAATATTTCTTAGTCACTACAACCATATTTGGAATTGTGAATTTAACTAAATTGCTTAAAGAAATTTGTGAGGAACCCTTTAACCTATGCCAAAGGGCTAGGAAGAAATTTTAAATGGTTTGTCCTATTCAAGCATGTAAGGAACAAAGAAAATGAGAACCACTAAGGGATTTCTAGATCAACGAAGAGTTTCCTTTTGTTTTTCTTAGGCCTATGGTGGCCATAATTCATTTCATCAATAGTCTTGGTCTTAGCAATTGAAAAATAGATTCTCGATTCCTATATGTGAAGGAAAGTGGCCTTCATGTCTTATAATCTAATTTCATATTTGTAGAACCTTAAGAGAAGTCTTCATCTTAAAACATCAGTTCTAGATCAAGGTTGGCCAACAACAAAATGTCTATAGTGTAGTTGTTCCTATGATTGGGTGGAGAGTGGTTCTCCCTTCTTCAGTTTCCAACAAATTTAAGTAAATCATATGAGTGTATCTATTTCCCTACAAATGACACGAAATTATTGTTCAATGTTTCTGCATGATTCCTTCTATGTTGGTTACTTTGTAAGTTTGAAGTGATAAGCTAAGAGTTTTTATGTTGGTTTATTGATATGAATGATTGATGAGGTTTTCTTAGGTGCTAACTATTACTTAATTCATGAATTAATGTTATAGGTAGAGGTTTCCTTCAGAATGATTTACCTATGATGAATACATGATGTGTGGTTTAGTAAAGTAAACATATAAGATGACTTGAAATATAAGGATCTTCATATATTTTGTAATGTTAATGGTTTTTACTTCACTAGTTGTTGGAGGAACCAACTGTGACTATGTCTTTGCTTTTAATAAGATCACTTGATAGTTATATAGTGATAGAAGATTTTTTTATCTAAAGGTAAACATAAAGGCTCGATCCTCTCTTTGTAATACTTTATGGCTGATAGTGTGGTGTTGTAGTTTGTAGTCCAAAGGAGTGAGCATATTTCATCTTGGTTGGATGGAGTTGAGAAGATCTCTCCATTGGTCATTTCATGTCTTTATGTTATGGAAATGTTATGTTGAAGTTAGTTTTTAGGATGCTTTCATACGCTACAAAAGATTTACGAGTTTTAGGAATATTTGGGCAAGGTCTCTACCATATCAAGGTTGATTTCAATCCTTCGATGTTGGCTTTGGAGCTTAGCAGAGATGTTAGAATTTTGGGGATGACCCATTGAATTTCAAGGTTTCTTGAGAAAGTTTTGGAAACATAGGGATTGGAGGCTTTGGCATTAGCCCTTAGTCAAATGATTTGGTGTGGGGACCATGCCCACAATCTTAAGCCCTGATGGATGTGATGTTGGGTTGGCCGCAACCGTTCTATTGGGTGTCGATAACACATCGAACAGCTTGCAAATGTAAGCCAACAATATTCACAAATCCCAAGACGTTTCTAGACTGATAGAGATAACTACCAAAGAATTTTCCATCAATTGATGTCCATCAATCAAATTGGGTGAGGCTCATGGGAGAAGTTTTCATTTTTCCCATTGAGTTGATGGTTTGATGGCATGGTGACTTGATGAATAGAATGCATGTTGACAAAAAAGTATAGTTAGTGTATAGTTATGGAAGGTAACAGGTCATTAATTGGATCAAAGTATAGTTGTTTAGGAATATTCTATTCTTGCCCTAGAGGCCCATTGAATCGAATTTTGGGATATGAAATGATAAATAGGATGATCAAGTATCAAGAGATTCAGATAATGGATTGAAGACCTCTCATTATCGAACTTTGATATATTGGGTGAGATTGAGATATTGGCTTGAAGACCTCTCGTTATAGTACTTTGATATATTGCATGTGAGGATGTCTACTATTGAGATATTGGGTTATCAAATATTAGGAAGTTGAGACACTAGATATTGAGTTTTCCTCCTAATACTAATGAAACTCAAAACTATTTTAGAATAACATGCTAGCATGTAGGTTGACTTGGCCTGCTAGTATCACGAGTTCACATGGCATGGTGTTGCATTGGGGAAACAAGATTGCCACAAAGAAATGATACAAATGGTAATGTGGCACGAAATAGACAAATATTCCAGTAGAAATAACTTTGTGTTCAAAAATCAGATTTAAATGAAATTTATATCATTAGAAAACTCTTCACAAACAAAAGAACATTTAATGATAATATAAAAAACCGTTCAAAATAATTAAAGGAAATGGAAATTTAACAACTCCATCTCTATAAATTAAATTATCTTTTGGCATTAGGTTAAAATACCCTCTATCATTCATCCTTCATCAACCATGTATAAAAACTTGGTAGGTAACAATTCTATATCACAATGCGATTGTTTCTTGCACCAACTAGAACATTGTTTTTTATATGAAAAACAAAATTTTAATCCCTTCTTTTAGCATAAAAGAACCAAACTCTTCATATGCAAAATAAAAATTTGATCTCTTCAGAAAAATAAAACTCTTCCTAGCCTGCTTATCTTATCAGTTTACCGATCTTAGTCTTCGTATAGAATGCCCTTTTATGAAATTTCATAGATAAGCATACATAGTAATGATAGGCATCTCTAACTAATCTCATTTTAGATATCTCAAGGATTGCAAACTTTTCGGAGGAGACTCTCAGAAATTATCATAGATACATGCTCTGTATGTCTGCCATTGTTGTTAGTTGGGACGTGTCTGTGACTGATGTAAGCTGGGATGCCCACAATCTCAAATTAATAGTTGAAAATAATTATATTATTTTGTATTAATGGAGAAAATGGTTACACAAGTTGTAACGTATCTCCCTAGTTTAGGATTAGTTCCTAGAGTTTAGGGGTTTGGTTGCAACTTCCTAATTCCTAGTGTTGTAGTTAATGATGTAATATTTCATTCATGAATGTAGAGTGTACGAGAGTGATCTCTCTGTTCTGAGTGTACTCTCCAGGTGCAGGCCTCACCTGTGAGCTACATCTCCTTTTTTAAATTTTGTTCACATTTTATCTTGGTATCAGAGCTCAGACTCAGTGAGCCTAATTTTTTTATCACCTTTGTGGCTAAAGTGCTTTTGTGGCTAGCTTGCCTTTGTGGCAGAATCGCCTCTGTCGCTTGAGGTGCCTCTGTGGCCACATGTACACAAGAGCTTTGTGCTCATTTGAGCAGGTGGATAGCAGAACACCTGGCTCGGACTCAAACATTTTTAATTTCTGAGTAGAAGGGGTGTTACAC